>BJCO01465918.1:0-22718 GCA_018326465.1 Flaveria floridana
TGTTAAGAAAGGGTTAGTAAAAGTATTAAATGTTTATGCTTGGTTTACATTGATCGCTTGTTTGAAAATGATTTGATATGTTGCTTGGGACAAGCAACGGTTTAGTGTGGGGATGTGACGGGTGGTCCATAGGACAACCCTTCATAATGTTAAAAGATGAATTTATCTCTCATTTAATCATGTAATTATCTTGAATTAGATAACTACAGTTGCTTATGTTTCAGGTATGTTTGGGAGCTAAAAATGGATAAAACACTGCTCAGCATGGAACGGAGTGGACATGTGTGGAAAGAAGAAGAGAAGAAACAAAACATTCAGGGCTCCACCGTAACCTATGGTAGCTACCATATGTTACGGTAGCCATGAAATCTTGAATTTTCCACCGTAACACAGAAGTAAACCACCGTAGCAGCTTTGTGGCTACCGTAAGTTACGGTAGAAATGACGAAAAAAATGTAACTGCCATATTAAAATCGTTTGGGAGGTGCCTTTTAGGATTATTCTGAGATCTGACGACTTCTGGGCAGAAAAGGGGCGATTTTGGCTGTTCTTGCTGGGTTCTAAACATTTCAAAACAATTGATTTGTGTTTTCAATTCATATGAACATTAACCTTTGTGTGATGATGATGATTCAAGTCATGCTTGGCTAAACCTTTGGTGATCATCCTAGATGTAAGGTTTACTTTTGAAACACTATGTTTGTGCTTGAATTTCTAGAATAATAACTTTGAATGTTTGTTTGAGTTATTATGGTGTTTGGATATTTGTTTGTAAATTGTTGATTGTTGTTTGATGTTAATCTAAAACCATACGTTCTTGGTGCCATTGGCAATTGAGATATCATGGGAAGGATTAGGGTTGGACAATTGTCAATTGATCATCGAGTAACAACCTCGCATTCTACAATCCGAGTACTTAGTTCTCCTTCATCACAAATAGCTAATCAAGCACGAACCATGTCTATGTGGTTCTTTCTAGTAGGCATAAACATAAGTGTGGATTAAAACCTGAAATCTAGGGTGGTCTCTTGTTCTTAATCTGTTACAAAAGTATGTTTTGATTTGCAATCTACTTAGTTACTATTAGTTCTTAAACCAAAACAATCTAACTTTTGATATTTAATTTTTGCATTTTAGGGTAATTGTAGCTAGTTTACAAGACTATAAAATAAACACATATTCCACAAGCTCCCTGTGTTCGATACCTTTTTACTGCTATCTTTGAATTGTAATTTGGATTAAATTTATGTGTACTGTGACAGCACGTCAAGGTCCACCTCAACATCCAATTGACCAATGACATTGTCTGCTAGCCTTTGTCTTCTTCTTAGTTAAACTCTTCAACCACCCTGTCTTGAATCTTTTGAGCTAGTCTGTTAGCTTGCTTGTTTTGACTTGGGTTGGCAAATGGCAGTGAACTAGAGGAAGACTCTCGTAGTACTTTAGGGTGTAACAATTGAAGACTTCTTACTGCCTCTGAAGTCTAAGGAGTATAAGGGCTCTCCTTTTAGCATCAGATCTCCACCATAGTATTTCATTCTTAACATCATAGGGTGGGGTAAGCAAAGCCCTTGGAATACCATCCTCAAATAGATCTTGTATGAGTGAGTCCATAATAATAGGGCTTGAGGTGTTTGCTGAGTATGGACAAGTGCAAGTGAGAGTGGTGAATCCTCTATGTCCATACTCTAAGAAGAACTCCCAGGTTCTATGATTACAGGTAGGATTTTCTCCCCCTTTTTGGTAGCATCACCCCCTTGCATAGGTGAGCTAGAGGTTAGGTCCACCACATTCACAGGTTCTTGTGGCTCTGGTTGAGTCCTCCAGAGTTGTCTCTCAGCTAGCTTGCCCTTTAGATCGGTGATCTTAAGTTGCTGGTCATTGACTCTTCTTTGTAAGATAGCTACCTAAGATTCCAGGTAAATAACAAGTTTTAATCAATTTTTTCCCTTTTAGTTTCAAACTCCCCCTTATCTTCATCAGAAGAATCATGGGGGGATGAGAGAATAGGATAAAAGTCTTCTTCCTCATCACCAGCATTAAGTTCTTGGCTACTGCATTTCCCCTACACCATGACAACTTCAGTTGAAATGTTAATGGGCTGGGTTGCTATGGTTGAGGTCTTAAAGATGTATTCACTTATGGAAGTGAGAGCCTCTTCCATATGGACCTCCTGAATAAAGACTCATGGTACTTGCTGGATCCTATGTCTTTATCATCATAGAATTCAAGGTTGGGAATTGGTTGGTTAAGATCGAGAGGTTGGGGATGGTAGCTTTCCCCTAAAGGTTATTCACTAGAGTTTTAAGACTCTGAGTGAAGGCTTAAGGCTGTTGGGGTTGGGAGCTCATTAGGATGAGCATAAGAAACCTCATAACATATCAAATAAGTAATGGGAGTTGTTTGCTCCTCAGGGGAAGTGGGAGCTCTAGTGTCCACTTCCCTATACATGGGTGAGTATATAGGGGATTGTACAACCTGAGTAGCTTGGGCAGGGGTTCGTTTGGATCTTATTGAGTAGGTGAGGGTAATTTGGGGATGTGTGCGTGCTTCAAATGTAAAAGGTGTGGGTTCAACACTAGCTGGTGCTGCTAGGTTGTTACCTTGAGCAATGAGCTCTAACATTTTTGGAACTAGGGTTGTTTCTACCCCTAAGAAGCCCATAGTAGGCTTTCTTATTATCTTGAAGATGTCAGGCTTCATCTGTCCCATTTTAAGAACATTACTTGTTTCCCTTAACTGTGAGCCCAATTCATAGTTAAGAATGTGTTGAACATATCTAGGGAACATATAATATTTTAAAGAGTCCAAGTTTGCAAGAAAATTTATATATACAAATTGAGAGTGCCTAAACTTGACCCCTTGAACCATGCCATGGAGTATATGGGAGAGGTCCTCTGAAATTTGATCCTATCCTCTATGCTTGTTTGAAAGACAGTGGGATGATAACATGGAGGACAATTCACCTTGTTCATCATTTAGCCTGATATGTGTGTTAATGGTGGCTGGAGTGATGAAAATTGCCCTGCGCTGCATTGTGGCAGACGGTGCCATCTCCCCATCCATAATGACCTCTTGGCAAGCCCTCTAAAACTCTAAGAGCTGGTCTTCATACAAAGGAGGATCTATGGAGAGGGAGGTGAAGTAGTTTGATAGAGTTAGGAAACGGCAAACATCTGAGAAACCAGGATCTTTCTCAGACGTTAACAGAGCAACCTGATTGTATTGTCTGTGTAGTTGCATGGAGAAATCGGGCTGGTTTCGTGGATCAAGGTTGGCTATTTTGAGCAATTTTATGATGAAGGAAGATAAGACAAAGGCGGTTTATAGGTGAATTTAGGTTAGGAAGATTTGTAGATGAAGAAGAAAGTGAAAGAGGGGGAACCGTTAAAGGTTTATATATATGAAATGGATTTGAGACAAAGTTAATACAAAAGGATAAACTTTGAAATCCGGATGTCGGTCCTACCGTTGAAAAAGCACCCAAAAAGCTAGTTTACTTGGAAGTTGAAAATCTCCTGAAGGTAATTTCTTTTGAAAGTTTTGATAAAGGGTTCCGAAGCCAATTTGACTTTAAAAGATATTCCTGAGCTTTATGGGAATTTTGCTTCGGAAGAAAAAAAATACTTATGTATATTTACTTCACAGATAATTTGGTTTCAGAAGAGATTAAAACTGTGAAGTTTTATTCACAAGTGAATAAATCTTCCTGGGCTTAATTGCTTTCGGAAGAAGATTGTACTTCAAAAACATATAGGTACTTAGAAGCATATTTAAGCTTTGGAAGGTATATCAAAATTTCTTCCAAAGGTAGATGTCTTATAAGAAATTATTAGTTTTAAAGACACAATGTTCTTCCGAAGACAACTTATTGTCTTTTGAGAGAAAACATATCTAATATTTCTAACATTCAAAGGAATATCATTTGAAAAGTTTCTTTTAAAGTAATCTGGGCTTATGTAGGTGATAATATAGACAGCTAAGAACACACATATTTAATAATAATTTTGAGTTTAGTTTATGAAAAATCTACTCAAAGTTAATCATCCCAATAGTTGATACAAGATATTTAAATCTCTGTTTGTGAAAAGCTTTAGTGAACAGATCAGCATATTGTTCATTTGTTAACTTTGACTAGTTTTATTAATCCTTTTTTTAAATTATCTCTAATCAGCATGGATTAGGTGACCTAAAATTAATGTCTTCTACATATACTTGAACCAACATCAAGTCATTCCCTGATCCTTTGATGAAGAATGTTCCATCTATAGTACCCCTCTTGTAGCCATGCTGATAGAGCATTTGAAATAGTTTCTCACACAACTTTCTTAGAGCTTGGTGTAGTCCATAAAGATCTATACCAAAGTTGTAGACATAATTAGGATGATCTAGGTCTGCAAAGCTAGGTTGTTGCTTGACATACACCTCCTCATCAATCACCCCATATAAGAAGTCACAATTGACATCAAGTTGGTATTGAAATCCTTGGATGCAGTAGAAGCAAGGACTATCGTAACAGCTTTAAGTCTTGCTACTGGAGCAAAAGCATCTGTATAGTGAATCCCCTCTTCTTGTGTGTATACTTGAATAACTAGTCTAGCCTTATTCTTGATAACAAGACCTCTATCATCCTTCTTATTACTAAATACCCATGTAGTACCTATGGTAGTCTTCCCTTGAGGAAAATGACATAAGTTCCAAACATTTTGTCTTTTGAATTGAAGCAGCTCCTCCTGCATTACTTCATCGCAGCTACTATCCTTCAAAGCTTCATCAACTTTATTAGGCTCTATCTAGGACAAGAAACAAGAGTATAGACAAACATTTTTTCATGGGTTTGTCCTTTAGGCTGGAACTTGTAGGCACCTCAGATGTATCAACTGAATTTGTCATGGTAGTGCCGATAAGAACTCCACCTGTAGGGTTAGTTACCACTGGAGCTGAAGTAGTTTTCTTGCTTGGTCTTCTCAGCTCAAATGTCAGGATCTCCTGTTAGTAAGTTACCTGTCGATCCTAAAACATTCTTACAAGATTTGTTATAACACTTGGAAACTAAATCAAGATCAAACAGCCAATCAGGACTAGAAACTTTCACACTAGAAGTGTGCTAATTGAAGCTTACATTGACTAACTACTCAACTACCTAGTTCTATGATTGTATACTTTATAAGCCTTAACTTGATAAGAGTATCCAATGAAGTGTCCATCTCTAATTTCTCAGCAAATTTGGATACTTGATCTTTGGTATTCAAGATGGTGCAAGGACATCCAAATTATCTAAAAAAACCAATGAAAGGTCTACTTTTGTGCCATAGCTTATAAGAAGTCTTACCATGAGTCTTAACTACTAAAACTCTATTCTGCACATAACAGGCAGTGTTGATTGCCTCTACCTAGAAGATGATAGGCAATTTAGGTCAGATAACATGGTTCTTGCAGCTTCAATAAGTGTCTTGTTTCTCCTCTCACCAACACCATTTTGCTGAGTAGTACTGGAAGGACAATATTGTGTTTAAATACTTTTTTCATCATAAAATATATCAAGGATTTGGTTTTTGAATTCAGTTCCTTGATCACATCTTATGGTTTTGACCTTGTAATCATATTGATTCTTAATTTTTAGAATAAAGTTTTTAAGATCTTAAGAGTCTCATCCTTATTTCTAATGAAAAAGACCTAAGCGAATCTTGTGAAATCATCTGTGATCACCAAAAAATACGAGGTCCTTCCTAGACTCATTACACTGGTGGGGCCAAAGAGATCCATATGTAATGAGTGTAGGGATGTATTAATGGAGTTTCTTTCCTTTGGCTTGGTAGACACTTTGTGTTGCTCCCCTTTCAGGGATGCAACACAATGATCATCAATTGTAAACCCTTTCTTTGACTTTCCAGTTACCAAATCATTCTTAATTAATTTATACATGTAAATAAAGTTTACGTGGCACATTTGTTTTTGCTATAGGAAAGACTTATCACTACAAGAAACTTCTCCTGGAGGGGATGTTTTCTGCAAATCCATCTTGTACATGTTCCCTTTCCTGGGGGATGTGAGCAGGATATGCTCTTGAGAAATTACCACCTCGAGCTTGCAAACAATGAACTCATGCTCAGTGAAGAGCATGTTGTGTCTCTGATCATAAAATTAGGATACACTCAGTAGATTGTACCCAAGCTCCTTGACAAAGTTTACCTTCTCAATGCTAAGCTTACCATTTGTGACCCTGACCCTTCCAGTAATGTAACCACCTAAATCTCCTTCAAAAGCAACTGACTCTCTATCAATTTTCTCAAAGTTTTAAAACAAAGAGCCATTGCATGTCATATGCCTGGAACAACCATTATCAATGATCCATACATTCCTTTTGGTTTTTAGTTGTTCCTGTATAAAAAAGAGATGGTTAGTTACCCTTGGAAACCCAAGCCTTGCTGGTCTTGGGCTTGTCAAAGTGAACTAAAGACAATAAAATAGTGATTGATCCTATATTCAGGCTTTGAGGATCATTTGTTGTTGTTGATGAAGAACTTTCAGTCATATGATCTTCCTTTATCTTCCAGACCATCTTTGGAAGATTAGACTTAACATTCAACACTTCGAAAGTTTTTACGGCTTCAAAAGTTTTGGAGACTAGACCTTCAGAAGAGCTTGCATCCACTACAGCAAACTTTAGTACTTCGGAAGCATTCCTTTCCTCCGAGACCAAATTTTCTTCCAAAAGCAATCCTCTTCACTTTGGAGATTCCGAAAGGAAAAGACTTTCCTTCCAAAACTATCTTCTTCTTCTTCTTCTTTTTCTCATAAATTTTCTTCTTAGTCGTGTGGAAAGAACTTTTGGGATTAGAAATGAAATCCTTAGCAAGATAAAAAGTACTACCCCACATGATTCAATTAACTGGCTTACTTATAATAGTTTTCTTTTGAGTAGAAAGCTGAGCTTGATCAATTTCCACTTCCATCTTCAACTTCACAGATGATGCAGCAAGCTTTTTAGGGTGAGGTTTGCTCTTAGAACTAGATGGTTCAAGCTATGTAGCACTAGTGCACAACTAATCAGCTTTCTTTTCTTCATAAGGATGAGTTGGACATAAACTAGGACTCCTGGTACTGGAGTCCATAGTTGAGTCTTCAGCCTTTACCACTTCAAATCCTTTAGAGATAAAGACTTGTTTCTACCTGGAATTAAAGGTGGCCTTGATCTCTTGAGCCTTCTTTGATTTTTCCTTAACGCTCTAATAACTTTCTTACTTTTGGACTTTGTCATCCCTGGTTCTTTCCTCTCCTCGGGAGAATAGTGACCCTTCTTTGGATGATATTTTTTACTCATCTCAGATCTATCCTTCATTATCTCCTCTTCATCTTTATCATTTTCTTGAATGGGTTCTATGAGGGGAAGCTCATCTTAACAAGTTCCATATCTTGGAGATCTTATAGATAGTAGATTGTGTGGAGGAGCTATATGACAATATATGCTCCAACACACTCCCTGCTTATTATGATAGCAAATCTTTGCATGCAAGGACGAGGATATAATATTCTTAAAGGTCTCTTCTTTAAGAACATATTTTTCTATCTTGGCTTTGTTGATCATAAGCTCAACATGGCATTCAGTTAACTTGGTAATGAGAGCTTTGATCTGAGTCCTGTGGTTGGTGTGTTCATGCTTAAAAGTTAAAATAGTTTTCTCTAGATCTTCTATCTTAAGTTTATAATCATTTTTAGCTCGTTTAAAATCAGCTTTAATATGTTTAAGGACTCAAGGTTAGATCTCATTTCCAAGTTATAGTACCTATATCTATTAACTTTATCAATACATTAAGGAGTACAAAGATGTTCCAATACCTTGGCTTCTTCATGATCAGCCATCAGTGCTTGGTTTGGAGATGCATCTTCAACCTGAAAGCTCTAATCAAAGCCTCCTTGTTCAACAGTAACTACAGCATGCTGGTTAGGCTTCTTAGTCTGTGGAGCTCCATCAGTGTAGTTTGGTCTGGTTTATGCTTGGCCATTATTTGTCCTTGGTGCATTGTACTCTCTAGCAAAGTGTCCTATTTAATTACAGTTGTAACACTTCATCTTGCTTTTATCCAGCCTAATCTCTCCACTAGTTGTATTGTTGGGAAACTTCCTGCCTGTCCTCTTATTGAACTCCTTGGCTCCGTGAGTGAGAAAAGCCAAGTCTTCAAGAATAAAGACAAAGTTACCATTGCTTTCATTAGCAGACATAAAGGCTTGAGAAGAGCTTGTCTTTTAGAATGGGCTTCCTTGGATGTAGCTCTCCTTGGTGTCTCCAGGAAGATAATGAAAAGACCCTTTTGTGAGTTTTCATGGTAGCAGATGAGATGATGTTATGGTTCTCTGCAATCCCTTTCAACTACATGAAGGGCAGAACTCTTTTGATCGTTGGATGAATTGCGAGATGGATTTTTCATGTTAATCTCCATCAGGTATCCATTGAGGATACCATACAACTTAGTGAGAATAAGGGACTTGAGGTTCTCAGTCCTCTTAATGACCATACAATAATATGTCCATTGTCTGGGAAGAGAGGACATGAACCTTCTCATAATGTTCCTGTTCTCAAGAGTTACTCCAACATCTTTTAGAGTATCCATAATCTCAACATACCTGAAATATTATTGAGTCATGGTTTCACCTGTCTTGTAGGTGAAGTTCTCAAACTGCTACTTTAAGAGGTCTTTCTTATTCTCTTTTGCTTCATTAGAGCCCTCATACAAAAGCTTCAGTGCATCCCATAGTTGCCTAGCAGTCTTGCACTTCTTGAAACCTCTATAAATAGAGTTTGGAAGAGCAGTTTGGAGAGCGGTCATGGACTTCTTATCTACATCAATCTTCTTCCAGTCTCTTCTAAGTAGTCTGCCACTTTCTTTAGTATCATGCCACCACCAGCAGAAACTAAAGTGGTGCATGGTATATGAGGTCCTGAGAAAACAGATCCCCATATTCTGCTGTCTTGAGACTTGATAAAACCTTCTATTCTTTGGCACCAAGTATCAAAGTCCAGGATAGATCAGTAGAGGTTTTGTGATAGTATCGGTTTCAATTTCAGCCTTGGTAAGAGCTGCCATTTGAGTTGGTAAGTGTTTTGTGAAAGTGAAGGTATTTAAGATAGTGAGATATTACAATCAAGAGCCTAAAATGCTCTGATACCAATTATAGGACCGTTGAAGTGGGTCAATGCAACAGTTTCATAGTGAGGAGAGACTTAGAACACTTAACAGATCAAATAAGGGACCGGGTTTATGTTGTTGATATTAAGAACACAAGTAAAGATAAGACAAAACTAAGAACAAGAACAAGATACTATATGGTTTGCAAGAATGATGTATATTGCTATAAAGTTCTATTACAAGTGTTACAAAGCATGAAAATAAAGACAAGTATTTGAGATACTTTATACTACATCTTACAACCGGCTATACTTTGATAGCCAGCTAGAAATACTAATCTAGACAACAAGATCAATGTATAGTCAAAAGGCAGATCGTCTTTTGACTATGGACTATGACATGCCATACCTCACATCCTAATATATTACGAAAAGGATAAAAGGTACAAAAGTAGAAAGTTACAAAAGTAGAAAGTTACAGACCAATGACCTTAATCTACAGCTTATAAAAGTATGGACCTTTTCACCAACTTATCTAAGTTGGTGAGTCTTTAGACGTGGCAATGAAAAGTTGTTCAGCTTTCATCAAAAGGTAATCAAAGAAAGTATGTTTTCTCTGTATTTGAAAGAAATCAGTGTTTGGATTCAGAAGACTTTGTCTCAAAATTTTCGAAAGACTTCATCTTTGGCTTTAAAAGATTTGGTCATTTGGCTTAAGAAGAATTTATACTTAGCATATTTTTCCTGAGTTGTGTAAAACTTCCAAAGTAACATTCTTTTGGAGACTAGACCTTCAGAAGAGCTTGTATCCACTGCAGCAAACTTTAGTAATTTGAAAGCATTCCTTTCTTCCAAGACCAAATTTTCTTCTGAAGGCAAGTTGTCACTTGTCTTCCTCCTCACTTTGGAGATTCCGAAAGGAAAAAACTTTCCTTCCAAAACTATCTTCTTCTTCTTCTTCTTCTTAGAAATTTTTTTCTTAGTCATGTGGATAGTACTTTTAGGATTGCAAATGCAATCCTTAGCAAGATAAGAAGTACTACCACACATGATTCAATTAACTGGCTTACTTCTAATAGTTTTCTTTTGAGTAGAAAGCTAGCTTGATCATTTTCTACTTCCATCTTCATATTCACGGATGATGCAACGGGCTTTTTAGGGTGAGGTTTGCTCTTGGAAGTGGATGGTTCAGGCTATGTAGCAATAGACCATAACTAATCAACTTTCTTTTCTTCATAAGGATGAGTTGGACATAAACTAGGAATCCTGGTACTGGAGTCCATAGTTGAGTCTTCAGCCTTTACCATTTCAAATCCTTTAGAGATAAAGACTTGTTTCTACCTTGAATTGAAGGTGGCCTTGATCTCTTGATCCTTCTTTGATTTTTCCTCGCCGCTCTAATAACTTTCTTCCTTTTGGACTTGGTCATCCCTAGTTCTTTCCTCTCCTCGGGAGAATAGTGACCCTTCTTTGGATGATCTTTTTTACTCATCTCAGATCTATCCTTCATTATCTCCTCTTCATCTTTATCATTTTCTTAAATGGGGTCTATGAGGGGAAGCTCATCTTAACAAGTTCCATATCTTGGAGATCTTATAGATAGTAGATTATGTGGAGGAGCTATCTCAGTACATCCCAGTCCCTCCTTATTATGATAGCAAATCTTTACATGCAAGGATGAGGATATAATATTCTTGAAGGTCTCTTCTTTAAGAACATATTTTTCTATCTTGGCCTTGTTGATCACAAGCTCAACATGGTATTCAGTTAACTTGGTAATGAGAGCTTTGATCTGAGTCCTGTAGTTGGTGTGTTCATGCTTAAGAGTTGAAATAGTTTTTTCTAGATCTTCTGTCTTAAGTTTATAATCATTTTCAGCTCATTTAAAATCAACTTTTAAGATGTTTAAGGACTCAAGGTTAGATCTCATTTCCAAGTTATAGGACCTGTATCTATTAACTTTATCAATACATTCAGGAGTATAAAGATGTTCCAATACCTTGGCTTCTTCATGATCAGCCATCAGTGCTTGGTTTGGAGATGCATCTTCAACCTAAAAGCTCTAATAAAAGCCTCCTTCTTCAATAGTAACTATAGCTTGCTGGTTAGGCTTCTCAGTCTGTGGAGCTCCATCATTGTAGTTTGGTCTGGTTTATGCTTGGCCACCATTTGTCCTTGGTGCCTTGCACTCTCTAGCAAAGTGTCCCATTTGATTGCAGTTGTAACACTTCATCTTGCTTTTATCCAGCCCAATCTCTCTGCTTGTTGCATTGTTGGGAAACTTCATGCCTGTCCTCTTATAGAACTTCTTGGCTCCATGAGTGAGAAGAGCTAAGTCTTCAAGAATGAAGAGAAAGTTGCCACTGCTTTCATTAGCAGACATAAAGGCTTGAGAAGAGCTTGTCTCTTAGAATGGGCTTCCTTGGATGTAGCTCCCCTTGGTGTCTCCAAGAAGGTGATGAAAATACCCTTTTGTGAGTTTTCATGGTAGCAAATGAGATGATATTATGGTTCTCTACAATCCCTTTCAACTACGTGAAGGGTAGAACTCTTCTGATCGTTTGATGAATTGCGAGATGGATTTTTCATGTTAATTTCCATCAGGTATCCATTGAGGATACCATACAACTCAGTGAGAGTAAGGGACTTGAGGTTCTCAGTCCTCTTAATAACAACACAATAATATGTCCATTGTTTAGGAATAGAGGACATGAACCTTCGCACAATGTCCATTTTCTTAAGAGTTACTCCAACATCCATTAGAGTATCCACAATCTCAACATACATGAAGTATTATTGAGTCAAGGTTTTACCTGTCTTGTAGATAAAGTTCTCAAACTACTACTTTAAGAGGTCTTTCTTATTCTCTTTTGCTTCCTTAGACCCCTTATACAAAAGCTTCAGTGCATCCCATAATTTCCTAGCAGTCTTGCACTTCTTAAAGCCTCTATCGATAGAGTTTGGAAGAGCAGTTCGGAGAGCGGTCATGGCCTTCTGATCTACATCAATCCTCTTCCAGTCTTCTTCTAAGTAGTCTGCCACTTTTTTTAGTATCATGCCACCACTAGCAGAAGCTAAAGTGGTGCATGGTATATGAGGTCCTGAGAAAACAGATCCCCACATTTTGCTGTCTTGAGACTTGATGAAACCTTCCATTCTTTGACACCAAGTATCAAAGTCCAGGATAGATGAGTGGAGACTTTGTCATAGTATCGGTTTTAATATCAGCCTTGGTTAAGAGCTACCATTTGAGTTGTTAAGTGTTTTGTGAAAGTGAAGGGATTTAAGATGGTGAGATCTTACAAACAAGAGCCTAAAATGCTCTGATATCAATTGTAGGGCCGTTGAAGTAGGTCAATGCAATAATTTCACAGTGAGCAGAGACTTAGAACATTTAACAGATCAAATAAGAAACCGGGTTTATGTTGATGATATTAAGAACACAAGTAAATATAAGACAAAACTAAGAACAAGAACAAGATACTATATGGTTTGCAAGAATTTTGTATATTGCTCTCAAGTTCTATTACAAGTGTTACAAAGCATGAAAATAAAGACAAGTACTTGAGATACTTTATACTACATCCTACAATCGGCTGTACTTTGAAAGCCAGCTGGAAACACTAATCTAGACAATAAGATCAATGTATAGTGAAAAGGCATATTGTCTTTTGACTCGTGACTATGACATACCATAGCTCACATCCTAATATATTACAAAAAGGATAAAAGGTACAAAAGTAGAAAGTGACAGACCAATGACCTTAATCTACAGTTGATAAATGTATGGACCTTTTTACCAACTTATCTAAGTTGGTGAGTCTTTAGATGTGGTAATGAAAAGTTGTTCAGTTTTCATCAAAAGGTGATCAAAGAAAGCATGTCTTCTCTGTATTCAGAAGAAATCAGTCTTTGGCTTCGGAAGACTTTGCCTCTAAGTTTTCAAAAGACTTCATCTTTGTCTTCGAAAGATTTGGTCATTTGGCTTCAGAAGAATTTATACTTAGCATATTTTTCTTGAGTTGTGTAAAACTTCTGAAGTAACATTCTTTTGTACTTCATGCGTGTATGTTGAGAGCTCTTTGGTTGCTCTAATGGTATCAGTCTTTAAGTTTAAACCTTACACTCTAGATCACCCACTAGGAGTTCAATGACAAACCAATTGCTCAATAACAATGATAGGGGGTTTGAAAGACTATACTTTTTACAAGATCATATATTACAACATACAAATCACCATTTAGTAACAATCAACCATAATACGCAATCTCATGAAACCAAAAACACAAACCTATTTTCCCATGCAAAACCCTAATCTCTATTTGGCCTATCTCCCAAACAAGATTGCCAAATATGAAGGTGATATGAGATGGAGTGATGACAAACGTATATAATTCGAACGACAGCACGCGACTATAGTGGTTCGGTAGTCTAGCGGCTGTGTAGGACGTAGGGCGACTGTCGTTTCATCAGCATCGGCGGCAACATAGGGCAACATTGGTTAGGAGAAGTTGGTGAAGACAAGATGTGAGAGAAAGGGGTGGGTTTAGGGCTTTATAACTTTCCTAACTTTAAGTTTTTGTGTATTAATTCCTTAAAAACACTAACCCTGTATTTATAGTTAACGTTTAACTTAGTTCTGAAATTAAAGTTAGATTAATTACATATTAGCACTCTATGATTATTTAAAAACCACAAATAACCAATTTTGATTATTTAAATTATATATATATACATATAACTAATATTATCTAAGTAATAATCAATTTATACACATGTCATATATATATATAATTAATCATTTATTTTATAATCCACAATTACAAAATTATTTATTTCTTCTTTGTAATTTCGAATTACAAATCTAACATGCCATAATTATTTCATAAATAATTATTTATTGACTTATATGTTCATGATAGACTTGTTTAACTCATTAAACAATCTATCGTTTATTGTTACCTTTTAATCTTATAATCTCCATAGCAGTATTGCCAACTCTTGTTATTTGAGTATGCAAGTCTAACGATATATAACTTAGTTAATTAGGGTTATTAACAAGTGTTTCATGATGGTATGTTTTAAAATGTTAATCTTATTTGATACTTTTGGTTTTTATATTAAATCACTATATTATATATTTTAGCGTAATTTCAAAAGTTAAATTAACAAACCTAGTTAATGTTAGGGATCTAACTGATATGCAACAAAATCAAACAACACATACGTATAAACAATTATCACGCAACAAGAAATAAACTAAAAATAGAATATATATAACATGGTTCGGTCATGGTAGGTGATTTACGTCCATTATTGCAAGTAGTGTTTTTAATATTACCTCGTAGTACAAAAATATAATTACATATGCAAGTTTAATATAGATAGTCGGTTACCATACAAAGTGTAATTTTCATCCTAAGCGTACGAAGTCTTCAGGGCGTGAGACATGTTTTTTGACGTAGGGTTAGTTTCGTCCACATCATAATTACATCTAAAAGATACATAATTACAAAAGTTATATACATAATTACGCATGTTATATATATTGTTACGCAAAGTAAAATTACTCACGTTATAAAAATTAATTATGCAAATTACATTTATAATTACTCAAGGTATAAGATATTTACGCAAGTCATGTTCATAATTACGCAGTTAATAATTACGTAACTTATACGCACAACACATAGATGTTTTTAAAAGAATTGTTGATTTTTATTAAAAAAAAGTATAACAATACTATACTAAAATTAAAGAGAATAAAATGCTCCATTTTATGGTGTAATTTAAAAAAAAATAAGTATCAAAAAGTTATACACGTTTAGAAAAACTGGAGGAATTTTAAAAAAAACAACAATTTTAAGCTATTTCCGAATTTATCTCTCAAGTCATCATTCCATTCGTGATTATTTTACCTTTAATCTGAATTGTACATTTCTTAAATCTATAGTTGTAATTACTTCGTACATTTGACATGATTTTTAAATTTGTATAGTAAACTTTTTCTATATAGATAAAATATAAAGGCTAATTACTTGGTAAAGAAGAAACATAAATGGATTCATATTTTACACAGTAGCAGACCCATGTGATTCTTTTAAATGGACATTAATGAGTCCGAAGCATTCAAAATTAACCCAATAGTTAATTGTACATGATGGGTTCATATCACACAATAGAAAGAAAAAAGATCAAATCCGGTTTTGAAGATAAAATAAGATTCTATCACTCAGTTCAAGAATAATGTGTTTAATACATTAACGTCTCAAATCCATTTACTTATCACAATTAATGAATCAAATAATACATGCAAACTATACATCATAAAAGTCGTCCTTCATTCTTCTAAGGGATTCAAGAACAGACTGAGCAGTGCAATAAGCAATGGCTTGAACCGTAACCATCGGATTCACACCCAATGCCGTCGGGAACACACTCGTGTCCGCGACATACAACCCTTCCACCTCCCACGTCTCCCCCATCGGGTTCACAGCCGACCCCTTTGCCTCAACGCCCATTCGACAACTCCCCATTTGATGCGCAGAACATATTGGCGTCGATAAGTCCCTCAACGCCCTCGCGCTCTCCTCCCTCACAAAACTCTCAAACTCACGATAACTCACATTCTTCACATACAATGTGTTCCCTTTGTTGTTATGTGTACCAATCTCTTCGGCCCCGGCTGCTGCCAGTATCCTCAAAGATTTCTCCAATCCATTCTTTAGATTCTCTTCATCACTAACATCCATCTTGTATGTGATTGATGTTTTTGGGTGTATTTCACCTGAACCTTTATCTCTTGCTAATGCAAACACATGTGCTGTCCTAGAGAACTTTGACATTCGAGTTTTGAAATCATAACCTGAAACCCATGGGATTAAAGCTGAGAACATACCTGGGTGTAAAGCTGGTGTTTGTATAACAGCACCATATCCTGAGCCTTTGAAATCTGCAACAACTGTAGACATTGCAGTCATTATCCCACCTTTGTAGCTCTTTTTCTCCACCTCAGGCCAACTGTTTGAAGGAAAATGACCCCATGCCATCACCACAGGATGAATATGCAAGTTTTTACCTATGTTTTTATTCTTCAAACCACTTCTTTTAAGTAGTTGTGGTGTGCACATAGCTCCACATGCCACAATAGTCACTTTTGATTCAACAAAACAAACTTCTTTTGTACCATCTTCATGTTCAAACTCGAAAATGACCCCTTTAGCCGTGGTTCGATCTCGACCTTTTCTTCGATGATGAACCACCTCAACCGCCTCGCACCCCGGTAGAATTGTCCCGTT
This sequence comes from Flaveria floridana, assembly GCA_018326465.1. Lineage (NCBI taxonomy): Eukaryota > Viridiplantae > Streptophyta > Magnoliopsida > Asterales > Asteraceae > Flaveria > Flaveria floridana. The sequence continues at coordinate 16,426 of BJCO01465918.1, forward strand.
GCCGGACTCGATAAGATCAACTAACCATGTCTCTGATGTACCCTTTTTCCTCCCATCTTTGCACCCAAGGCAACACCACCCACAATAATGATCTGCAGGTGAGTTTCTTGGGATGTTGTCAACAGGATAACCTAACTCCTCACACCCTTTTCGCAACACCATGTTGTTGAACCCTTCATCATGCACATCAGATTGCACACCCATTCTCTCACACACAACTTCAAGAGCTTGTTCATACATCTTACTCTCAAACAGCTCTAGCCCGTAGCGATTCGACCAATCTTTACGTACGTGAACCGGGGTCTTGATCGAAGCCGACCAGTTCACAGCTGAGCCACCGCCTACGGTGGCTCCGGCTAGTATCACCGCCTCCATGTTACTAGTGGCCAACAGCCCTTTTCCTAGGTACATTTGCTCCATTGATGGACCTTCAAGAAGAGAGAGATTACTTCTTGCATGGTAGTTTCCTTTTTCGAGTACGAGAACCTTGTAGCCGGATTTCGCTAGAACTCCGGCTACTACGCCTCCACCGGAGCCTGAACCGACTACTATGGCGTCGCATTTGATGACCATTGATGGAAGTTTAGGGTGGTTGTAGTGTGTGTTTGGATAAGGGGATATGGAGATGGATAATCTTGATCTTTTTAGGGCTTCTGTGATGATGTTATGGGGTTTGTTGAGGTAGATGATGCCTTTGTGAAGTGGCCCAAAGAAAGTATCTGTGTTCAAAGTGTCGTGAAATTGTTGAGTGAAATCAGGGTCACGTCCGCAGTAGTCTATGGCTTTCCAACAAGGGTTTTCGTTCCTCTCATTTACCTGCAATATTACATAATATAGGTTTTGTAAACTATAAGTTGCTAATTATAGTTACAATTTATAATACTGATTTCGTAGTCGACTAAATAAGGAGAAATCTATTTTGTGATCTTACATAATAAATTTGAGCAAAGCTGGCCTTCTAATTTCATACAACGTGTTATTAACCCGATTAAGAAAATATGTTTATTATCTAGTTTTTTTGTTAAAATACAAACCTACACTACTTATAAAATAAATCATATTTGTTTACTATATATCAAGTTTAAAAGTGTGTCCGCTCCAAACAGCTTGGTTTAAAATCATAAGATAGAACAGCTTAACAGACTATTATGTGGTTATAAATTAATTGGTGAGATAGAAAACCATTCTATTAGCTAAGATTAATAGGCATGTCAGGACCTCTTAGCTTGGTTTAAAATCATGAGTCGATTATCTTCTGTTATGTTCTTTGATGGGAGTCTTACGAGACTGTTCGAGTTTGGTGATACTTTCTTTTATTAATTTGTAGTCATGTAGTGTTTAGACATCTTTAAAGAGGTTGCTTTTTATTTTTGTTAAATAAAGTATTATTAGATAATGTAAGAGTTTAATATATAAATCAACTCTTAATTATTTATTTCCTAACTATATTATCTCATGCTTTCAATGGTACACATTAATAACATATAACATGTATCCTTTGAAGTAGAAGAACACCACCACCAGCTACAACCAACACCGTCAGTACCAAAATGACAATCACAATTAAAAAACGAGTACAAATGAGAAGAAAGCATCAATGGAGCAGGAACCACTGCGTCCTAGGGTTTCAATGTAAACAAAAGTTTCCCTAACATTGTAGTCATTGTCATCATGTATGGTGCAGCGACTACATCTAGATCGATAAACACATAGTTCAACACTGTCAGTTTCTCCCACCATACTTCACAGCTCGTACTTCCAGAGTTTTTCACTCCAAAAAATATCCAAATCGTGGTTTGTGTCTGCGTGATGGTGTTACCATTAGTACTTGCTAGGTGGTGCTGCGATTGTTGGTGCAAGCGATGTGGTGGTGGTAGGTGACAGAGAGGAAAGGAGATGAGTGGTATAGTGTAAAGTCCGGAAAAAAAGTCAAAACGAGCCAATTAAAAATAATGAGCTTAGTTGGGGATTATTTAATATAAAATAAGAGAAAAATGGATAATGGACCAAATTAACCTTATGGGTTATGTGTTAGACGAGTTTGAGGTCCCGTGAACACCGGTATATAAACACAAATCAGCCATTTACCTCTTATTTGCAACTCAAACAACCAACTTTCTGAAGAGAGTGTAGAGAGAGAGAGAGAGAAAGTGAAGAAAAGTGAAGATTTGACGTTTTATTGATCAAGGGATTGAAGATCTGCATTTTTGGGCATTAAACAATAAGAAAAGAGCAAGAATCCAGGTAAGAATCATCATTCAAAAGTCTCTTTAGATCATACTCGGATTCTCGGGTTTTGGGCGTTTGAAAAGTGCCAAAAATCATACAAAAGTCACATTTTTATGGATGAAATCATGTAAAAAGATTAGATATAAGTTCCTAGATGAAAAACGATGGATTCGAATGTAAAAAGTTGAAGTTTTGGGTTAAAAACAGGCTAAAACGTCATTTTTATGCGTCCAGCAAAACTAATAGTTCTTCCAGCAAAACTATGGATTCTTCCAGCAAAACTATAGTTTTGCTGGTAATTTCGCAGCCATGAAATTCCAACGAAATTTAGGCAAAACTGTCATGCGAAACAGGCAGCGAAACTGTCAGCAAAACTGCATGCGAAACTGCATGCGAAACTGTGTAAAGAATGACATGTTTGCATGTGAACTTATACGCAGACCGTGTACCGTGATCATAGCTTAGATAACCTAAGCATGAAGTTACTTGCTGAGACCAGGTGAGTTCTAGATCCCCTTATTTACAAGTTTTTCTATATTTTGGGGCTGTTATGCATACTAAATATTCGTTTTTTATGGCAAAGATCTCAAGAAATTTTAACAGAAAGATAAAATTTTCTATAACAAATTATGCTATATAAATGCTTTAAAATAAAATTTGTTCACGTTGACCTGGCAGCCCCGCCCCAGCCTTGGACCCCACTAGGAATTGCTGCCCCTAGAACCCCGCTGTCAGGGGTTACCGCTCCCGAACCCCCCGCTGTCAGGGGTTGCCGCCTCCGAACCCCCCGCTGTCAGGGGTTGCCGCCCCCGAACCCCCCGCTGTCCCGCGGAGGGTCGGATATTATTGTTTGTTATTCATTTTACTGAGAATGTGAATGTATGGACTATGGGTGAATTTGTTCTAAATAAAAGGGGGGGGGGGGTTCATAATGTTTCTTACTTTGTGTGATATATACTAATTAAGAGTAAGTATTATGTAATGAAGTGAAAGTTAATGATAATGAAAAGTGAAACCTAATAAATGAATGAAAGTTTTGCAAGCAAATGAATGGAGATTCACAGCCACTGGGTTATTAGCTCAACTATGTGCGGTTTAGCTAACTAGTGAGGATACACACAGGGGTCAATCTTTGTGATTGACTAAAACGTACGAAATGGGACCCTTGCCGCTTGCCCCGATACTGGAGTCAGCTTCATGCACAATCTTAAGGGTCTATTTATAGACTTTGGTCCAATACCAGCTTCGTGCATAATATTTGGGGTATAGCATACGATATTGGTCTAGAGGAAAGTAAAGATAACTATAAAAGTTTGAAATGTATGAAATGAACGAAACGAATGATAATAAATGAATATGATGATATATATGTAATGATGAATAATCACGCACTAAATGTAAAGGTTTTAAAATGTATGAACAAGTATATTGTTATTAAACTAGAACTCACTCAGCGTCACTGACTTTTGTATGCATAATAGTTTGTAGGTAATTGATGATGCTGAGGAGATGCAGGCATGGATGTGGGAGCTACTGGTATAGTTCAAGTCTGACATCTATATTTTTGGGAATATAATTGTATTGACACAATTTTTGAAATGTAATTGGAATGATATGAACTCGACACGAGTATTAATTATTAATGAAAAGTTTAAATTGCGCTGCAAAATTATGTGTTTTAAATGTTTTATGCTATGAATGACCAACTGTAAGCATTCCGGGAATGGGGCCTTACGTATAGATATAATAGATATATATATAGAGAGAGGGATAAGATTTTTATAAAATATAGAGTTAAGTTTAGTTTTGCTTCCTTAGGATTGAGAAAGTTAACTATTTTTCTCAAAAGTTTAAAAACATCAATCAGTCAAAAAATTTTCATCATTTGTTTCAATCTCAGATGTGTGATGACCATCACCAGCACGCAAGCGCCACCAAAGGTAGTTAACTGGCCACTAGAAGCGTTATGATCGACGGATCTAAGCCGATACCGACATGCATCACCATCCATGGATGGCCAGAAAAACATCTATGTATAACCATTAGAAAAACAAAAACGATAGTAAACACCACTGGTAACATAACCATTGCCGACGAGTAAAACACATCATCAAAGACCAGATTAGGGCTCTTAGATGTGTGCCATCATCATCGACAAAAGATGAAAACAACCGGGTCACGCAGGTGCTACCAAAGGTGGTGAACAGACCAATGGCGGCGTCAAAAACGATAGATCTAAGCTGGTTCCAACATTCACCATTGTCCAGTGACAACGACAATACATGGGTCCACTGGAGCCGCCACCTATACACAAAACCAACAACTACCCAATGCTACTAAAGGCAATCGACAGGCTACTTACGGCATCGAAATCGTCAGATCTAAGTTGGTTCCAACATGCATGACCATCCATCAACGGGGACCATACATGGGTTCACTGGAGCTGCCACCTAAACACAAAATAAACAACCACCCACCAAATACATAGACCTTGCGTGGCTAGCACATGGCGGAGGTGACACAGGCGGCGAACAACAACAATGAACCATCTCTCTCTAGAGATAAACTAGAGGATGAAATGGGTGAACACCTCTTTTTTCACCTCTACAAACAAATTTGGGAAAAGGGCTAATATGTAAACCCTGAAAACTTTCATGGCCAAACCATTAACAAAATAAAATATAATGCTGATCCACTTCGTTTTCTAATATATAGGTAAATAATGATTATACTACTAATACATCACAAAGAAAAAAGAATGAACATCATTAGGACACTTGCAGAAATATAACCATAATACATAAAAATAAAAAGTATAATGTAGTAAAGGAAGTGAATTATTAGATTGACATACAAACTTGTACAAACACATTAACATTCATTTGAAAAATAGAACAGACCTCAAAGTACATTAGTCGGAATTAATATTATGTAGTATGTTTATTTGTAAAATTATTATATTTTTGCAAAGGATTTATTTATATTTGGAGAATAAAAATGGAACTTTTTTAATCAAAACAAAACCACGTAACCTTCTTTTATCATTAAAACCAAGTTTAATGGGATCTTTTCATAAAATAAAAATAAATACACAATACTACGAAATAACACACAACCCTTAGGGTCACAATGAGAAACATAAGTGGCATAAGGAGTCTTGGTGGTGGAGTGAACAAATGCAATACGAAATAAATTATAAGAAAATAAGCTTAATTTAGTGAAAAGGTGTATAGATGAGGAGGACCGTGTGAGATTGTGAGACAAATACAAACATGCCAAAAGGAAGCAAAGAAAACTGTGACGACGGTAAAGAACACAACCTATAGAAAAATATATACTTGTTTAGAAACAAAAGCAAGGGAGCATGACGTGTAAAAGATTCCGTAGCTATAAAGCACAGGAGGCGAGATCTAGGAGTTGTTAAGTTTATAAAGGGCGAGGATGAACGTGTTTTAATCAATGAACATATTTTTATTTCTCATACTTTGTTTCGAGATAATAATTATAGAATTTGCTTTAATATTATAACAAAAATTATTTTTAAAAGTACCATACGAATTTATAGCCATGATTTATTTTTCATTCATTACGCCTGTAACATTTTAATTTAATATTTAAAAATCACATCCTTTACATCTAAAAAAAAGTTGTTTTAATAAAATAATTTAAACCTTATGCAACTGTTTTGACCCGGGAATCTAAAATTTAAAAATCTCATTATTATATATTTGATGATTAAATCTTTTTGAAAAATCAATTAATATTAAAGTATATATAAACAACTCATTATTACTTTCATTTATACTATAATAACTACAATTAGCCATCAATTTTGTTAATACAATCCTAAAATTTCATTATCTCAAAATTAGCATGTATGACTATAAATTATCAGTTGATCTAAAATATACATTACTTCAAAAGTACCTTATTCTAGAAGCATTACAATATTAAATTTAAAATTTGAATTTTATGGAACTCAAATTTTTTTATTCCCACGTAATTCCCCTAAATAATCGGCCTAAATTATTGACAGAATTCATACTACTTTATTATATATCGAG
>BJCO01465923.1:0-15312 GCA_018326465.1 Flaveria floridana
GGCCTTCGGCTGCCCGAACACGAGTGTTACCCAACCAGAACCTCCAGAACTCATATTCTAACCTATCTAGGCAAGAAGCACACTCAGAAACAAGACATGCAAGTCCACACGACCTCATGTGCTCGGATGAACCCGAGCACCCGAAAACCCTCGAAACGCAGCTGTAAAACCGAGCTAAAATGAGGTAGTGAGGTTATCTACCTGCTAGGAACGAGTGTTCACGGTGATACTCGAGATTTGAAGACGAAAATGTGAGAAACGGGTCGGTTTTGGTGTAGATTTCTAGTGAGAGAGAGTAGAAGATGAAGATGAAGTGGGAAGAAGGTGAAAAAGAGAGGAAAGTGGCTGGGAAGGGGTATTTATACCCATCCTAGTTTAGCAAAGTTTCAAGTTTAGTCCCCACACTTTGCCCCCGGGTTTCCAAATTTTGTTTCGGTTGAAAACGTTATAATTTTAGTCTTGTTTTATTGACGATATAATGTTATTAATGTTATTTATAATTTAAAAATGATTTCATTCGTGATAATTATTTTATTATAAAAATGACGTGTTTAGTGTTAACGGAGCAAATCTTGGAGAACGTCTTATGATAACGACAAGTCAAGCAACAACATCACGCATATAAGGGCAACTAAGTAAAACAAATGTGGTATTCCACGTAGATAGTTTATAAAATGAGGAATGATTGATAACAAAGGTTAAATCCAACACGTTAAATGACAGACCTTTTGGTGACGGATGTCACAACATATAGCATTACACTTCACCTATAAGCCTGACACGTACAACAGGAGCGGGTAGTTCGACTTAACACCTATATGTGACACTTAGAGTAGGCTGAGAGAGTGGTGGCATCTGATTGTCGACCGTTAGTTTCAGTGGATCAAAGATAGGATCATTAATATTAAAGACCCTCTCATTTGATATTTACAAATGATGATTGCCATATTCATCACGTGATGTGACAAGAGTTGATAGTGGTGCACAATTCCCGACTTATTCTACTTATGATATTTGCTCACCCGGACTAGGTGCAACCTGACGAGATGTCTCACGAAGTCTTTTGCGTCGTATTATCATCGGCAGGAGCAAGGAGCGGTCTACGGCGGTGAATATCATGTTGATTGCTCGAGAGTTTATTATCTTTCTCGACATCTTGCTGAGTTATCTCTAGCGCTCGAGCTGTTAAGACTAAATCACCAAACATCGTTCAACATGCGTAATATACGTTAGTTTTCGATCGGCATACGTTTCTCCCTTCGGCCTCTTGAGATATGCCAGTTGGCGCCCATTCAGCAAGTCGGCATTGATGATCTGCAACAGCAGCAAGCGCATCAATAGAAACAACTACAAGAGCCGGTAGAGGACTCGCTTCCACCAGCACACCGGTCGCACCATCCTCAACACATTTACCGAGATGTGAGGTTAACTACACATACGAAGGGCATTAATGTAGGAGGTTGCTAAGAGCTCGCATGATTAGAGTCGGCGGCTCGATCAACTTGAGGATCATATGAATGGCATATTCAGCTGGAGATTGCGTGAGAATGTAACGCAGGTATCAATCCTCCAAAGTTGACACCGCCTCGACATTATCCAGAGTCACCGTAGTTTAATACCGTCATTAGAGTTGTAACTTATATTTTGTTATGTATATAAAAACTATAACATAATAAAATTACAAAAAAAAGAAGTAATAACATAATAAAATTATACAACGTAAAAATATACATTTATAACAAAAAAAGACAGTAAAAAATAAAAAAAGTATTGTGAAATAAAAAATTGAACTTAAACCTATACGTGACGCATGTGAAACAAAAAATCGAACTCAAAACCTATACGTGACGTGTAGTAACATACGCCACGTATAGGTGTTATAGAAAAAAAACGATACCATACGACGCGTATAGGTCTATACGCCACACATATAGCCTCTTCTGACCATTGATACACCTCATACAACAAAGTATATCAATAAATGTTTTTTCGCCCTATACGTGTCGTATGGTGCTATACAACGTGAATAGGGATGCGGGGTGTTGAAATATATTGAGCGTGTGTCCTAATATCCGCACCCTTAATACATCATTTTCACTCAACAACATTCTATGTGTGGGAAGAATTCAAATAGAAAAAGTGAGAAAAAACTAAAAAGGGTGAGAGCAATTGCTATCCATTAGATCTTGGATCCAATGATTAAGAAAATTCAATAACATAATGGTAAATAATTAAAAGTTTTGATCCAAGGGCCAAGAGTATTTTATTATTAGCCACATTTTCAAGTTTCATTTCATTTTTAAATGCTCGCAACTTTTACATACAATATTATTTTTTTTAAAAATTACCCCATAAAAACAAGCGTTTTAATATTTAAAACATCTATAATTTTGATACATAAAAAAGAAGTTTTTTTCATGTTATTTAAGCTCATTGTGTAATATCCGTATAACTCATTGTGTAATATTAATTAGTTGTTTGATGTTAATATGATCATTATGGCTAATGTTGACCATTTTGCTATGCATTATATTTTTTAAAATTGATGATTTTTAAATAACATAATGCTAAGATATAATTTTTTATGTCTTTCGAGTTCATTATTTAATCTTGATGAGGCCATTGTATAATTCTCATAAATTAGCTCTTTGTGACTATTGCTAATTATCGAGTGTAGTGCTAGGCATTTTGTTACTCATTGTGTCTAATGTTAACCATTGTATTTTTTAAAATGATGATTTTCAAATAACACAATCATGAAAATGTAACTTTTTAATATTTTTTCTAGTTCATTGTGTAATTCTGATCAGGTTATTGTATAATCCTAGTCAAGCAACTCATTTGTACTATTACTAATTATCGAGTCTAGTGTTGGTTATTGTGTTAGCCATTGCGTCTAATGGTAACTATTGTGTTATTTATCGTGCTTTTTAAAATGATGATTTTTAAAATGGGGTAACTTTGTAAAATAATAAAAACTTTCAAAAGTGTTCCAATTAACTAACTCAAGTTTTAATATTCCAAATAGGTCACTCTGTTTTCATATTTTATATAAATCAGAAATCTTAACATGTTTTTTAGCATGTTATACTTTTTGTTCTAATTAGAAAATATTTTTTCTATCTTTTGATGCTAATATGGAATGTTGACGTAAATTTTAGGTACTTTTTTATTTTTTTCATAATTAACATATTTTTTTTTATTTTTAATATAATTTTATATATTAAAAATTCTGACCCTCGTGCCTTCTCCACTGTTTTTATAGACATAAGAAAATTCGATAATGAGTCGATTTGATTGTTTAATGGTCCAATTTGAGAAAAGTATGCATAAGTGACTAAACTAGAATATTTTTAAAACTTGTTTACTACTCTGTGACATTTGCTGAAAATGTATTTTTTTTACGTTTTCAGTTCATTATTTAATTCTGATCATGTTATTGTATAATACTCGTCAAGCTATTCATTGTGTCTATTGCTAATTATCGAGTTTAGTGCTGATCATTGTGTTAACTATTTTGTCTAATGCTGACAATTGTGTTATACATTGTGTTTTTTATAATGATAATTTTCCAATAACACAATAATGTGATAATGATAATTGCGTATTGCTTATCTGATAATTTTGTAATACTCATCAATTCAGAAGATTACACAATGATATGATGAAATTACACAATAAGTTAAAATAAAGACTTTATTTTTATATTAACACTATGCGCGTTTTAAAGTTAAAAAATACTCATTTTTATGGTGTAACTTTTTTAAAAAAATAACGTCGTCTGTAAAAGTTATAAATTTTTTAAAAAAAGTTGGAACTTGAGATGGGAACATTAACAATTTTGCCTACAACCTAATTTTGATCAAAATAACACATGTCAACGTTTTAATATTTCTTACACGTTTTTAGTTTTAAAAACTTTGTAAACTTTCCCCAATTTTAAAACATGTAAGAGATATCTCAACGGTCAATTTTAGTAATCAATTGTTGAGATTAAATTGTAAAAAAAAGTTTATTAGAGGGTATTTTAGGCATAACCATTTTTGTTGATTTTTTTCAAATTCTCCATTTTTAAATATTTATAACTTTTATATACGATATTATTTTTTATTAAAATTATACCATAAAAACGAGTTTTTTTATCTTTATGTAAGAAGACAATAATTTATTTGTTTACATTTTAAAGCTCATATGATTTTTTTTATTGTCATTGTGTATTTAATGCAGTTCATAATGTCTTTTTATTAGTTATTGTATTTTTTTTATTACAATTGTATTTTCCAAAATGATGAGTTTAAAAGAGTATAATAATAAAATAACCCTATTGTGTATTTTTAGTATGTAAAACACAATCATAAATTAAGAATTAGTTAATCTAATACATTAAAAATAATGAAAAAATAACACAAAATGATATAAAACATATAAAACAATGATACAATATTTCTTTGTGATTTTTAATCATTATTATGTTATTTTTAATACTACAAGTTTTGAAAAATATATTGGTGAAATAACAATATCATGTACTTTTAATTGTAAAATACAATTATAGATAACAACAAGTTTATATAATTAAATAAAATGATAACAAAAATAACATATTGTGTTATCTTAAATGTTTTGAGTTTTGAAAAATATGTTGATATATTAATATACTTGTGTACTTCCAATTTGAAAACACAATGATAGATTAAAATTTTATATAATCTATAAACAGCCATGACAAAAAATAACACAAAAGGATTTAATAGCAAAACATAATAATGAATACATATAACAAATGATGAAAAATATATGACTTCATAAACTGATATTTGACACAATAAATGTATTACACATGATAAGTTGATATATTTAACACAATTACCAAATGTATTCTCCCTTAAAACAATAGAAGGAGACATGCCAAGGTTATAATATTTCTTAGGATTAAATACTCTTTTTATTATAACCATATTCTTTAAAACAATATTATGTTTTTCTTAAATGATAAGTTTTAAAAAATACAATGGTGAAATAACTCTCACACATCAAGAGTACGAATGAAAACTAATAAAACAAAACACAACCAGAGACTTAGTTTAAGGTTTACACCCTTCGCGAGAAGAAACAACTAAATCAATCTCAAACACTATGAGATCAACGAGCCTCTTAGTGGATCTGAATACACAAAAACCCAGAAGCAAAACCAAAACCCGGATTCTTGTTTGGTTCGATCGCATAGCATGAAAGCAACAGTCGCTAGTCGGACGTTGCGACAAGTGGTGAGGCGTTGGCGGTGACGGGTCGGACTAGGTGGCCACCGAATGGAGAGTGGCGGTGTTGATGAAATTTACAACCTTCTCTGATTAGGTTTAATCCTAATTGTGGATCTGTTGGAATCCTTTAGGTAGTTCACCTCCTTGTTCATAATTCATTTTAATGTTATTAATGGTGTAAATGATTATACTTTTAGTTAGGCTCAAGTTAACGACTAAAGTTAAGAAATAAACTATATATTTACTTATTATCTTGCTAACACAAAGTCTTTAAAATGCTACCAAACCTCTTATACTAGGTTCGTCATTGTTTATAAGTTATAACTAAAGACAACATGGATGTCACATAAGATTAAAACTTAGGTTAATGTATATTTAAGCCAAACAAGTATAACTCGTATAGAATCGAATGCCGAAAATTATTTATTCATAAAAGTGTCATTGAGGTCTCGGCATAATTTGTAAAACCTAAATTTATAATCAAATACCTACAACTTATAACCGCAATGCAAGAACACATCTTAAAGGTGAAATCAGCATTGATAATTAAAGTTTGTATAATATACCTATACTAATAAATGATTATATTGGGTAGACACGTGTCATCGTCATACTAATTCTATCATTTATTTTTCCGTCCAAATCATTTATTAATCTTTAAAAAATCAAAATAACTAATTTTTCTAAATTCTCTCTCTCTCTCTCTCTCTCTCTCTCTCTTAAGCATTCTAAATTTTTCTAATATCAATATTTTTATAAATCATATTTTTAATTAAATAAAACTAAATATTTTGATTAAAAATACCCTTAAAAAAATTAAAAAAGCTTTCAGTTTTTTAAATAACGTATCTTTTCAGGCATATGAAATATCCTAAAACTGATCTTTTTAAATAAAAGTTTTATTAAAACTATTTTTCTAAAAAAATTAAAAAAAATAACCAAAACCCTGAGTTTTTAAACAATGAGATATTTATAAAAAATGATATTTTATCAAAAAAAATTATATAACATGAAAAAAGTATTTATAAAACCAAAATAACTAAAAACCATAGTTTTGTAATAATGATTTTTATTAAAAATGATAATTTCAAAAACAATATTATTAGAATGAAATGTTTCTTAACATATTTCTAAAAGAAAAGTTTTAAAAAACACTTTTCGAAATGAAACTTTTAAAAAATAATAAAATAATTCATTAACTAAAGTTCTTACTCACACGTAATTTTAGTTATATCTTATATAATAAATGGTATTTTATATTTTCTAACTTTTTAATAAATTTAATATTTTTTATTTAATTCGTATAATACACGTGACTATAATCTAAGTTTAATATATTTAACTAACATAATGAAATCTGAAAGTCTGTATGCTGACCTTCGCAAGAGTGGGCCAGGCCCAATGTTAATAAATTGGCTGTTTCGTTAGGCCACTTAAAAGGGTTACAATTTACGAAAGATAGGCCCATGATCTCTGGACTTAAGTTGATTGGGTTTCCTAATGGCTAATGTAAGAAGTGTATTTCTTGAATATTATTTAATAATACTAACAATCCTTTATCGAAAAACTTAAGGAACCACCAATATTACCCTATATATTAATGTTGCAGTCCCATGAACAGTGCCAGTGTCTGCCATTGCCTGCGTGGCAGGCACTGGCTGATAATTTTTTTTTGGCTGATGGTTGTTTCTTTCATTATTAGTACCTTTTAACTCATCTTTGGTGTATATATGTTCTCTGACTGGGTTGGTTGAGTGCTTTCCTCTCTTTTTAGGGGATCTCCGGTTCTAATCAAGATACCACTTGAATTGAATGATGAATCAGTCTGTCATATTAAGAAGAACACAAACTTATCCAAATTACTTTTAGAGGCCTCTTTAATAGTCTGGGATGAGGCACCGATGAGTGATCGTAGGTGTTTTGAATCCCTTGACAAGACATTGAAGGATTTGAGTGGGAACATCAACCTTCCTTTTGGAGGTAAATCCGTTCTCCTTGGAGGTGACTTCAGACAAACACTCCCGGTTAAACCAAAATCTACAAAAAAAGATATCATTGCCTCATGTCTTTCAAAATCGTATCTTTGGAAACACTTTATTGTGTTGTGCTTTCCACAAATTTGAGGCTTGCAATGTCAAGTTCACACACATCATCAGAGAGTGATAGCAGGGCTTTTGCAGATTGGTTACTACGGATTGGAAATGGTGATGAAGGCACACCATTAATTCAAGGACAACCAGATATCAAAGTTATTCAAATCCTAGATAATATGATTATAGAAGACAGCGATTTCTCTCTATGAGACCTAATTCGATTCGTGTATGACGATAACATTCTCCTAAATCCGACGACCATACTACTAGCAGAACGTGCTGTTATCTGTCCAAAAAATGAAAATGTGGACGAGATTAATGATATTGTTCTGACTTTATCACCAGGCGATTATGTTACCTACCTAAGCACTGATTCAATGGTTCCTCATGCCAGAAGTGCTGGCGATTTTGACATAATGTATCCCGTTGAATACCTAAATGTATTAAACTTTAATGGAATTCCAAAACATTGTCTCAAACATAAAAAATACCCCTATTATGCTTATTCGTAATATAGATCAAAAAAAGGGTTTGTGTAATTGCACAAGATTGTTAGTATCACAGCTATTACCACGTGTCATAGAGGCGCATATAATTACAGGTACATCAATTGGCAATCGAGTTTATATACCAAGAATTAACTTTGTTCATAACTCAAAAGAATTGCCCTTCGTCTTTACAAGGTGACAATTTCCGGTAAAAATATGTTATGCAATAACAATAAACAAAAGTCAAGGTCAAAGTTTAAATAGGATTAGAATTTACTTACCTGAACCAATATTTAGTCATGGCCAACTATATGTTGCACTTTCCAGGGCTACAACATCACGATCAATAAAAATTTTGACCAAAAAAGTGTTGATAATAGTGATAATAAAACAATAAACATTGTGTACACAGAACTGTTAGAGGAGGTTAGGAAAAAACAGGTTCGCCTCAACTATAAATATAGTTCCTATTCTCACTGCATATTACAAAGTATAAAGTGTTGTAGTATAATTATCCTTTCTTACAGCATGACTAACCGTCATAATTAAACCTTTACAACGGGTGATTATCAATGGATGACACGGGTATTTCAACACTAAGACCAGGTGGTAATGCACCAGAACTTGAAGTTCGCGTCATCCGTACTTGTCGCGTCATCCGTACTTGGAAACCTGCATTTCGTGACAACGAGATCTGCTATGTGTTTGTCAACAAAGAGGTAACCAATAGGCAAAAAAATTGTTATATGGCCGTTAAATGTTAATTAAATCAAAGTCTGAATCTAATACACTAAAAATCCCTAATTTTTCCTACATCTGCTCTCACAAAACTTAAAATTTATCTACAATATCTTTATTTAAAGTTGATTTTTCGCAGCTTCTACTTCCATCAATTTACAACATATTATTTCTCACCGAACAATGAATTATTTAGACCTTATATATCGCAAATATTCAATCAATAAGACAGCCCTCATTCAGTTACATCCATCCAATGTATGCATTATAATACTCATATATTATCATGTATGTGCTTCTCTTAAAACAGGGTATAGGAATACAGGCAATGGCAAGAGGAAGGGACCAATGATTTGTTTTTTCAAAGCTGGAAGTAAATAGGTGTTATAAAATCAATGGGTATGCATGTACTGAACCTGACAGATATACATCAACCGTGTCTCATCCTGCATACATGCGGATTGGATCAGCCTCCGTCTTCACACCAATACCAGATACGCCTGAACTCCCTACATAATATTTTGAATTCTGGAGTCGCAGGAGAGTGGAGTCGACGCACATCAAAATCAAGGATGGAACTCAAGGGCAAAATAGAGTAATTTTAGGTAATTCTAAACACAGTTATAACACACATCAACAAGATCATCATGCTTGGTACTAACAACAATATTTTACTTTTTGTCCGCAGATTACATAGGCATACTTCAACACCTAAAAGACAACACAACGAACAACGGAAAAACATATGTCACAATCACTTTGAAAGATTGCAGGTTAAAATTAGTGGCTATTTCACTTGCCCACTATACATACACAAACAGAAAATATTTGGTTAAAAATATATTAGTGTACCTCCATATATTAACATAATATCTGTAAAAAAAATATGTAGCAATGAAGATATAACTGTCAGACTGTGGGAAGAAGTGACACCATCCTCCTCCAAATTCCCAAGAGTAGCAATCGAATCATCTACAGAACCTACGATACTTGCATTCACAAGCTTACGGCTCACGGATTTCATGGGTAAAGTAAAAATAAAACCTAACTTATCAACATATAAAAATATTTCTAACATGCGTTTTGAAAATAGGAAAACTACAACTTCAATCAACAAATGCTACCCATGTATA
Source organism: Flaveria floridana (assembly GCA_018326465.1). Lineage (NCBI taxonomy): Eukaryota > Viridiplantae > Streptophyta > Magnoliopsida > Asterales > Asteraceae > Flaveria > Flaveria floridana. Next base: position 9,714 of record BJCO01465923.1, read on the forward strand.
TGTGAATCCATCAACACCGGAATCCCGCATGTTACTAGAGATGTAAGTTACAAAAATATATTTTTCTCTTATATACAACTACATAGAATATATAAGACTTTTTGCCCAATGCAGATTTGAGAAATTCAAGGCTGACAGGATTGGGACACACACAGAAGGAAGAACAATAACAGAGTTGGTTACATAGATTTTAATAGATTATGGATTGAAAGTTGGAATTTGCAAATTCGGATGTATGTACAGTATGCATTATAGTCTGCTACAACAACAGTAGGTCATTTATATTGACCCATTTCCAAATCAATTTACTTTACTTATTACTAAGAACATATCTACCTCACAAGGGCAGGGAAATGTCTTTACTATTAAAGCAGCTGTCACGGAGATACACATGGATAAAGAATGGCGTTGTATAGGCTGCCCCAACTTCGATCAGTCACTCATTAAAACTGGAGCTTCATGGTTTTGCTCAATGCATGGCAACCTCAACTCACCCACTACAATGTATGTACTTTACATTTATATCAACATAGTAATACAACACATAACTGACAGCAAAATTCAACTGCAGATACCGACTCAATGCCACAATCTCCAATGATACAGGGAGTATTCTTGCCTTGATCTTCAACGAACCATTTGCACAACTTACCGGCCTCAAATGTAAAGACATATTGACAGCGGAAAATCCTAACGTCACTCTTCAGCAGATAATAAATAAAGATGCTCTGTTCCATATTCAAGCACACAAAAACAACAGAACATGTAAATCCAAGGCTACCACTCACCGCACAAAAACAACAAAAACAAACTGGTAGAAGACATGGCGGTTACACCCGCACCAACAACACCATCAACATACCACTCACCGCACAAATCCAAGGCTAGCTCATCAGCAAAAAGGTCACTGTTCAGAGAAGAAAGTAAGAAACAACATGTAAATTTTCTTACAATTATACATACCACTGTCTCATTTCAATAACATGCACTGCAATAACAGGTCCACCATATACCAAAAAAGTGGAAGCATGACTAGCAAGTTATCCAAACACTCTTTTGAAGCCGCCATTACCTACGGATGTATATAGCTGTCCGCCTTTTGGCCGTAGGTCGTACATAGCAGTCCACACAAAATGGCGAGTTGAAATCTGATGAAGACCAAAGCTTTTGTTTAAGACAACCAAGACCAGTGCAGACATTTAGTGAACAAACATAGGCAATAGCACTTTTGACTGTAATCGATGGTTAACAATGTACAAAACTGTTAAATGTAATATAATATCGCGCAACGCGCGCACCGGTTCCCACATAGTTCTATTAATCGGCACGAATTATTGTTTTAATATAGTCTAATTATGTTATCTCATTATATAATACTAATATATATAAAAGCTTCGGAGTACTTTTACTCTTTTATATGATATAAGTTTAACTAAGTTACATAATCTAAATTTTTATTTGATTACTAGATTTCGAGATAAAAGTGTCCTGATATGAGGCAGGCATATAGAATTATGTTAAGAATAACAATCAAGTTGTAAAACTTTTTATTTTAGTTTTGAAGTTGTAAACTTCGTTTTAAAAATTCTGCATTGTTGTTTTCTAGCAGATCTCAACAGTTTGTTTGTGTCACTCTGTACAAATACACACCTTTTATAGATTTATTACACTTCCAATTAGGGCTACAAACGAGTCGAACACTAGTGAACAGTTCGTGAACCATTCGGCAGTAAATTTTTTTATGTTTGTTCGTTTAATAAATGAACGAACACGGACATTAAAATTCCTTTCGTTTAGTTAAACGAGCGAACATGAACAGAGGCCGTGTTCGTTCATTTATGTTCGTGAACGTTCAATAATGTGTTTGTTTACGTTCATTTGTGTTTGTTCATTAAAGGTTTTGTTTGTGATGATTATGTTAAGTATTTGTTTATCTTTGATGAATTTTAAGTAATGTTTACGATTTTATTATAAATAAATATATGATCATATGTATATATTTGTGCGTAGGAACTTTCATTTCTGTTCATATATGTTCATGAGCATATGTTTTTGTTCGGTAAATATTCGTGAACAGTTCATGAACAATTATTTTTTAATGAACGAACATGAACAATACCTTGTTGGTGTTCGTTCGGTTCTTTGGTATCCCTACTTCTAGTTGTGATTATTTTATTACAAATTACTATATGTTAAAGCATAATCAGTTCCATTGTCATCTGTAGGGATAATCGATTTCTGATTCAACAAACGAAGTAAAACACAAGAATAAAAGAAAATGGTAAAACTAAGTCAAGCACGGGGAGTGACTGGTGAGGCACACTATCATGCTTCACACATAAAGATAACGTCTTCCTTATTATTTGACTATACAATGACTGAGATTGAGTATTGAAAGCTTTTATATCCTTATACAATACTTGATACTTGTCATCACTATATCATGACAACTGACATACACTCCCCTATTATGTTATAGTTTGTTGACGTATCTTATTTGGTTTATAAAACTAAAAAAAACTACTTTTGTTTGTAAATTATTAAAAGAATATACTAGCATCATAGAAACACATCATGTTCAGTGTTTTTTTTACCCTAATTCTAAATAAAAATGGTTATACAGTAATTAAGTTTACAATCAACCAACTAAACATTTTTTAATTAATACATGCAATTTGTTTTTATAATTACTTTCTAATAAATAAACCCATGCCTTACTCGTATTTTTTTAATTTTGATAAAAGACAAAATCTTATATTTAAATTAGCCACAAGGGCAACTATGACATAAAGAATCACTAGAGTTGAAGAATCTTTAGAATCATGGACAAATCTATTAAAGTTGCAAATATAAAATTAATAAAAATTTAAGCATGTTTCTAAATTCATGTATCATAAGGTCAATATTTTTTATTAAAGGTTAACAGCCATTTTCCAATATATCACACACAAATATTAATTTTAGTCTGTGGATATAGAGGTTAGCTACATTTACTACAAGGTGAGTTTTGCCTAAAATAAATTAAAAAATGAATGAGAACACTTTACTCGCACGTTATTGGTTTTATAGGAAACTAGTATTAATACCTCCACGTTGCGGCGGTGCGTAAAATCATTAAAAAAACAAAGGTCAGTACGTTGTCGTGAACCTGTACGTTGAAGATAAGCAAAACGAAACATGCTCGTTATTGATAATATTTGGAACTTTAAAATATAAACAAAGTTGCCGTAAACTTGTGCATTGCAGCAAAACCGTTGATAATATTTAAAATTTTATATAAAAAGAAAATGTTAAAGATTTCATGTTGGAGACGTTGGTATAGATACGCATGTTACAACAGGAAATAACCAATTTCAAGTATTAACTCGAATTGAGTTTCAAAAAATTATGTATTTTTGAGGTTATAAAAATTTCAAAAATCAAATACATTAAACCTAGAAAACAAAAGTAGCTTGGAGAACTTATAACATTGTGCTTTAAGATTTTGTGCGTTATTGTTATCGGCTATCAACTGCTTGAATAAAATTTACATTGATGTGTAAATAAAAATAAGTATATCGCATATTATATTTGAAATCTCAAAGAGCGTTATATTTAAAAATAAAAACAAACAAATATTAAAATTAAATATTGCAATTAAAATAATAAAATAATTTGAAAGAAAGTTAATGATGGTATTGGTAGCATAGGAGTAGTAAAAAGTTTTTTGAAGGGGAAATAGAAATATGACATAAGGAGCAAAGAGTAAAAAAACATGCATAATATGATTGTACATGATGCATTACAAGTTTAAAGTTTGGTTTTTAAAGTTAAAGTAATGTTATATTTAAAAATAAAAACAAACAAATATTAAAATTAAATATTGCAATTAAAATAATAAAATAATTTGAAAGAAAGTTAATGATGGTATTGGTAGCATAGGAGTAGTAAAAAGTTTTTTGAAGGGGAAATAGAAATATGACATAAGGAGCAAAGAGTAAAAAAACATGCATAATATGATTGTACATGATGCATTACAAGTTTAAAGTTTGGTTTTTAAAGTTAAAGTAATGTTATATTTAAAAATAAAAACAAACAAATATTAAAATTAAATATTGCAATTAAAATAATAAAATAATTTGAAAGAAAGTTAATGATGGTATTGGTAGCATAGGAGTAGTAAAAAGTTTTTTGAAGGGGAAATAGAAATATGACATAAGGAGCAAAGAGTAAAAAAACATGCATAATATGATTGTACATGATGCATTACAAGTTTAAAGTTTGGTTTTTAAAGTTAAAGTAATGGGTATTTGCTTTCATTTAACCATTTAAGCATGCAAAGTATAACACGTGAAATATAATAAATATAATTAAAAACTACGTTATTATAATATACTTTTGTTTATGTTATTAAACTTCTTTTAATATAATTTAAAACTAGGTTATCATGTGAAATAACACCATTGATTTACATGTAAAATGAAGTTGTTTCATATTTGAAACCAAGTTATTTCATACGCAGTGGCGGAGCTTGAATATCTCTATAAGTGGGGGAGGCGAACTCGATATATATATACAAATTTACAATATCAGAGCAAAAAATTACACTATCAGGCCAAAAAATTACACTACCGACGAAAAAAAGAGGGGGGTGCAGCCCCCCCTCGGTCTCCTCTATCCTCCGCCCCTGTTCATACGTGAGACGAATTAGCATGGCTAGACACATCGGAATGTTTTATGTATCTATTCAACGTAACTAGTGGATTATCTCAACAAGTCAAAATGATTAAACAACATATTTTTCTGTCAAAATCATTAAACCTTATATTTATCTGCCCGCAAACATTGAATCCCAAAATTTTTACAATCTTAACCATTAATCTCAATTGGTCAAGTACCTTAACATAACAAACCATAAATTTTCTATCAATTTTCGATAAAACTTTTAATTTAAGTCCCTAGTGGTGAAAAACATCGATGTCTAGATAAATAGAAAACGTTGGTTGTAGTATGAACAAAAATTGATATGAAAACAAAAAATATACACAAGTCACCCCGTTGTCATTTATAATTCAAGTAGTATATATCTATGATTATTATGCTATTGGAATTACTATTTATCAAATAAAGTAGAAATTGTATGTGTCATTATCAAATTATTAGTATTTTATTATTAAAAATGAGTTAACTGTATGTACAACCTCTACTATAGCATAGTAACAAATACGTATGTCCTTCATCTAATATATGCTAGACCAGGTTATAGACCCGTGTATACACGGGGTTGTACAATATAAATTTTATATAACTTTATAATATGTATTAGTCGGACTGAAACATTATACCCGCTCATAGTCCAAGTATTTTAGTGCGAGAACAAAAAAACGTACCAAATTATCAACCCAAAAAAACCTAATAGGTAAAAAAATTTAACAAACGTAAGCGAAGTTATATTATTTTTATACCACTTGATTTTCAATAGGTTATAATAAAATCAAAGTTATATTATTTTTATACCAGTTGATTATCAGTAGGTTATAAAAAAATCAATCTCATAATATATATATATATATATATATATATATATATATATATATATATATATATATATATATATATA
>BJCO01465924.1:0-13250 GCA_018326465.1 Flaveria floridana
GTGACTGGTCCATAAGCATGGTTCATTCATGCGTATGGGCCATAAGTATGGTCCATTAGCATGAATGTCCACATGACTAAGTTAAACACATTTCTAAGTTCTTATTGACATAGAACTATGTAAAACAACATCAAACCTATATATTAAGTTCATATATGTGAATCACAATCAATATAAAGATAACATGACATAATCAATCACACATAAACATCACAATGCATTTCATATATCATTCATCATTACATTACATTGTATTACATAAGTGTAAAACATGAAAGACTTTTACATTTGAGAACATAAACTAGGTACATCAAGATGTATCAACAGGTTTGAGTCAAGCCGATCGTTATTGAGTTGAATTACTCACCGCTCAAGTTTGGTTCCTGGCTCGAGCCAACCCAAGTGTCATTGAGTTGAGTTATTGAACACTCAAGCTTGGCTCCTAGCTTGAGACAACCCAAGTGCTATTGGGTTGAATTACTGAACATCCAAGCTTAGTTCCTTGGTTGAGCCAACCCAAGTGCTATTGGGTTGAATTACTGAATACCCAAGCTTGGTTCCTAGCTTGAGCCAACCCAAGTGTTATTGGGTTGAATTACTTATGTACAAGCGTGATTGCTATCTTGCATTTTATCATTGTTATCTTGGCATGAATTATATCATTTGACTATTTAGATGTAATTGCTGGTGCTCGTTTGCATATTCTTTAGGAAAATTGAATTACATCAATGATATTCAAATCATAATACTTGGTTACATGTAACACTTATGGAGTTGTGCTCCGTTCCAAGTGCACGGTATGACCCTACCATCTAAACATCTGATCTTATAAGCTCCATTTTTTGCAGCTTCCACTACTTGGTATGGACCCTCCCATCACGGTCCCAGCTTTCCCTGAGTTTCCACCCTGCTTGCAGCATTACTTCTTAATACGAACTCTCCTTGCTTGAATTCTTGCTTCTTTACCCGAGCATAGTAGTATTGTTCCATTTTTTTATTGTATCTTGCCTAGCGTATAGCGGCTATCATTATTCGTTCCTCCAGCAGGTTCAAGTTAAAACGAAATTCTTACTCGTTATTTGTTTACAGGGCTTCTGTGACTCGAACCGCTGGTAAACCTATTTCCACTGGTATCACGGCTTCCGATCCATATGTTAAACTAAACGGTGTTTCCCCATGGCTTGTCTTTGGCATAGCTCTGTGAGCCCAGAGGACGCTTGGTAGTTCCTCCACCCAGTTTCTTCCTTCAAATACAAGGCGAGTCTTTATGCCCTCCATTATGCTCCTATTGTCTCTCTCCACCTGTCCATTACCCTGAGGGTGTGCCACTAACGTTAAAATTTGTTGGATCTTTAACTCATCACACCAAGCTTTGAACGGGTTTTCAGCAAACTGTTTGCCATTGTTAGCCACTATGAATAAAGGAAGTCCGAAACGGCAGATAATATGCTCCAACACAAACTTCCTCACCTGCTGCCCCGTTATTGAGGCCAGGGCCTTCGCTTCCACCCATTTGGTAAAGTAATCGACCGCCACCAGCAAGAATTTAACTTTCCCCGTGGACTCTGGGAATGGTCTGACAATATCCATGGCCTATTTTTTAAAAGGCAAAGCCGTATTGACCGGAATCATATAATTTTTTGGCCGGAAACACATGGGTGCTTGTCTTTGGAAACTTTCACACCTCTTAATTTCTTCTGTGGCGCTCTGGTGCATCCCAGGCCAGTAGTATATTGCACCCATTGCCTTGGCCACCACCATTCTTGGTCCCGCGTGTATCCGACATATGCCTTCATGTATCTCATGTATCACATAGGTGGCTTCGTCTTTGGTTAGGCATCTTAGTGATGGTCCCATATATGACTTGCGATACAGAACACCCTGCTATAGCTCATAGTGTAACGCTCTTGCTTGTATTGCTCGTGCCATTCCCCTATCTTGTGGCAAATCCCCTTCTTCTAAAAATTTTATTATAGGAGTCATACAACAGTCCTCCTTCCTTATCTCGACCGATGCCACTTCTTGTTTCTCAGTTGATGATTTTTGTAACACCTCCACTTCCACTTCCTTAGCGAGGTGGCTAAAAGACCATGAAGCTAGCTTGCTCAACGCATCGGCCTTTTTGTTCTTACTCCAAGGGATGTGAGAGTCACTGCATTTTTTGAAATCTTTCATTATTCTCTTTGCTTTATCTAGGTACCTCTTCATGGTGTCTTTTTTCGAGTCGTAAGTCTCGTTAATCTGGTTGGGTACTAGTAGCGAATCTACGTGGGCATGGTAGCCTTTTGATACCCATTTGTTTAGCCAGCTTCAATCCTGCCATAAATGCTTCGTATTCTGCCTCATTGTTTGAACTCCTAAAGGCTAGCCTTAGGGCGTTAGTCAACTCCTCCAGGTTAGGGCCTACCAGGATTAAACCTGCTTAGGAACCCTCGTCATTTGACGCGCCGTCTATGTGTAGGTACCATTCCTACTGTGGTAGTTCATCAGCCTGTATGGCTAGAGCTTCCTCCTCATCTTTGCTTGGCATTTCTGCCAGGAAATCTGCCACGACCTGCCCATTAAATATGACTCTTGGTCTATATTCAATCCTGAAAGCCCCAAGCTCGATCGCCCATTTTGCTAATCTCCTTGAGATTTCGGGTCTCCTTAAACCTGTTGTATTTGGTGTCCTGTTCTTCCTTCAATTACATGAGCTTGGAAATAACGTCTTAGCCTCCGAGACGCGTGCACCAATGAGAGTGTAAGCTTTTCCATGGGCGAATATCGGGTTTTTGAATCCTTCAAAGCTGTATTGATAAAGTATATTAGGGTTTGTTCCCCCTCTCGATCAGTCATCAGCACACCGCTTACTGCACCTCTACTTGCTGATAGATACAACACCAATCTTTCTTTCGGGAATGGTGCTAAGAGCTTTGGTAGATTGCTAAGATATACCTTCATTTACTGAAATGCTTCTTCCACCTCCTTCATCCACAGGAAATCTTTCCTGCCTAGGCAACTTCGCAGCATGGTTATGAACGGTAGAGCACGTTCAACATGCTTCGATAAAATCCTGTTAAGAGCCACTAGGCATCCGCTCAATGTCTGCACGTCCTTCACTGACCCGGGGGATGGCATTTTAAGCACTGCTGTGATTTTTCCTGGATTGGCTTCGAAGCCCTATTTTGTCACGATTACTCCCAAGAATCTCCCTTCCTCTACTCCGAACGAACATTTATTCAAATTTAGCTTCATGTTTAACTTCCGTAATGTTTTGAACGTCTCAGATATGTCTTTCGATAAAACTTCCTCACTACGACTCTTGATGACTATATGATCCATGTATACTTTGATATTCTTTCCAATCTGTGATTTGAAAACCTTGTCCATCAGATGCTGGTAGGTTGCCCCTACGTTCTTTAACCTGAAAGGCATCTTTGCGAAACAAAATATTCCGACATCTGTGTAAAACACCATCTTGTCCTCGTCCTCCGATGCCATTCTAACTTGATGATATCCCTTATATGCATCTAGGAAGCATTTCAAAGGAAAACTAGCTAATGAATCCACTTTCAAATCTATTTCTGGAAGGGGGTAACAATCCTTAGGGCAGGCATTGTTGAAATCTTTAAAATTGATGCACATCCGCCATGTGCAATCTCCTTTCTTTACCATTACTGGATTAGCAACCCAGGTTTGGTATCGCGCCTCTTTGATTATGCCAGCTTGGAGTAATTTCTTGACTTCCTGTACCATGGCTTGACTTCTTTCCTGCCCCATATGGCGACGTTTCTATGCGACGGGTTCCTTTGACACGTATGTTTTTAGTTTATGTTCTACAACATCTTGAGGGACCCCCGTCATATCAGCAGGTTTCCATGAAAAAACATCCAGGTTGCTTCGCAAGAGATAGTAAAGTTGGTCTTTTGTTGCGTCGCTCAATTGGACCCCTATCATGATTTTCTGTTCAGGATACCTTGAGTTGACTACCTACTTTTCTTGAGTCAGACATAAATCCTCCTCTTCTTTGGTGGCTATCTCGGGTTTTACTGCCTTCATGTCCTTACATTCTCTGCTAGAATACATCGTTACCACGCCTGTGGGTGTTGGAAACTTGATTACTGCAAGGACCGTGGATATTACTTCTCCTAGAATGCACAAACCTGGCCTTCACAGGATGACATTGTGTGATGATTCTGACCGTACCACTAGGAAAGTCATTATCACTTCTCGCCAGCCCATGCTATTCCCAATGACTACTGGAAGTTAAATATGCCCTAACGGCTGCACCACCTCCCCGGTAAAATCGGTCAGCTGGTGGGTTCTGGTGTCAAGGCTTCTTCTGACTTCCTCATCTAGCTGCAGGAAACAATGCTCATACATGATTTTAGAGCTTCTTCCGCTATCGATGTACACGCGATGCACCTGATGACTTGCAATTATGGCTGACACCGTTATCGGTCCGCTAGCAAAACTTCCGCCATGGATCGAAGGGAAAGAGATCTCTTGAGCCATCCAGGATCCCATATGATCAGAGCGTCATTTTCCCCCGTATCCTTTAGTCCGTATCATAAAAATTTCCTTTCTTTTTTCTCCTGCCTGCGGAGCTTTCTTTAGTTCCCTTAACAGGTGAGCCAACTTCCCTGTCTTAATTTCCAGCTCGATTTGCCTTTTCAATGAAAAACAATCATCACTTATGTGACCATTTTCCTTATGAAAATCACAGAACTTGTTCACGTCTCGTTTCACCCCAGGTTTCTATGGGGTACGATTCATAAAGTTAACATTCTTGGTTGCCAAGATCTCAATGGGAGTTTTTGTCAGTGGTGGTAAATTGACCAATGACGTCCAGATTAGAGGCAGAGGGTTGGTCGTAAAGCGTGATTGAAAGGGCGGGTTTCAGGGTCGGAACTGGGGTTGAAAACGTGATTTCTCCCAAGGTCATGTCCCCCCGGGCTTCTTCTGTGTCTCCCACGCGAGGGACACGAGATTCCTTGTGCTTGTTCCCCTCAACTGTTCATAGGCCTTTTTGCCTCTAACGAACGCCTTCGCTCTCTCTAACATTTCATCTACTGTCTTTGGTAGTGGAAACGCTCCACTAGTTGGTCATTCTTTACGTCGTGGATGAAAGCTGAGATGCGGATTGTTTCACCAGCTCCGCGCACTTGCATACTCTCCTTTGAGTTGATGAAGTTTTCTATGGAGTCATTCTTACCCCTTTTAATATTATGCAGCTCGGTAGGGTCTTTGGCTGATCTTCTTTGCTGACTAAAATTTCTCAGAAAACTATCCTCCAGTTCCTCGAAACTGCTAATTTCCCCTATGGGAAGGCTGTCAAACCCACACTCTAGTCGCCTCGATCAATGTCTGGGAAGACATATGGCACCACACTAGGATGGACCACTGTTCCACCTCGACCGCTCCTACAAAGATAGCCACATAGTCGTGTGCGTCTCCTAAACCATCATACTTCCCAATGTTGGACGGCATTTTGAGTTTTGGCGAGAAAGTGAACTCTGCGATTCTTGGGATGAACTTGGATCCCGACCGTGCTGTCGACGGCCGGTATGGTTTGCTAAACTCGTTTTCATAATCTAGCTTTAGTGAGGGCTTTCTTTCGTCCTTACGACCACCTTCTTCTCTTCCCAAGTCTTCTTTGCTAGGAGACTCTTCGTAATCTAGTTGAACTTTAACACCCTCCAGATGGTGCTCCTTCTCCTCTATATTCAATAGAGATAGGATTTGGTCTCTGTTATTGTTAATGGATTCCGGGGTAATCATCCCACTAAAAGGATTTTTTGTTTCTGGGATGACATTGGTGCCATAGAAAGGAGGTATGGCCGAATGCTCATTCACCCGGAGTGACGATGCTGCGGTTTTCATGGGATGGTGTTTTCTGGCCCCAGTCTATAGTACGTGGTTTAGGATTGCAAAGTGTCCCACGGATTGCGCTAAATGTTGCTACAAGGATCTTAACTTGGTGATTAAGAGCAGATCGCAGTGCAAGATGGGGATTACTACTTGGGCTCGGGTTTAATGAGGAGTGGAGTATGATTCGAGATCAAGTTTTCAGTTGTGTTCTTTTTTTTCTTCCTTGCTTGCATGGCCTGGTATTTATACCTACCATATCCTTGTGCCAGGTACTATTCTTGGCAATCTATGACTTCTGTTTCGGAACCTATCTTCCTTTAGCAGAAGATCTCAGTCTTTTCAGTACAAAGGGTTTCTGACTTAACAATAATCCATTTTGTCATTATAGTTGACTTTGACTCTTTCATATGTCCTGACCTATGTCAGGTTTGTCTTGTTGTGCTTGTTGTTATTATGTTTTGTTTATATTCTCAGTAACCCAATGAGCATCTTCCTCTCTTGGTACAGCCCCTGTACTTATGAAAATTCTTATGAGTGACCAACATCTGGGTTTGAGTATTACTTGATCAGGGCAATCCAGGATCCATGGCTTGGGCACCAGATTAGTGCTCGACCATGGCTGGCTTAGGCGTCCCCTACCTAAGCCGTGACTTTGTCCATGACTCGCCATTGGCTGCGACAATGTTCGTGACTCACCGGTTGGTCGCGGCTTTGCCCATGACTCGCCCATTGGCCGCGGCTTCACCTTATTTGCACGGTTCTTTGGTCATGTTAATCTTGGATTTACACTGATATCCTATCAGTTGCCAAGCCTAATCATGTTTTTCATGATGTCGTTTTTCAAGCAAGAGCCATGAGCTTTTTTACGATCCCTGCATGGATCAGGTCAATGACAACCTACATGTTATACTCAATACTAATGGTTCAACAACGACTAGGGTTTGTGGCTAGCCAAACAATACATACTGATGAGCTGCTTTAGGTGGCAAGGGTTGTAGACTACGGTCACCACATTTTTAGTTGTATTGCAACTATAATCATAACGCCAATATTTGTCTTGCAAATTATGTCACTCAAGCTGTTTTCGAATGCCAGTTTAGCACAAGCTTTTCATGCTTGATATCATATGAGCTCCTCTACACTAGATTGGTATGTTCATTCAGGTGCCACTTCTCACATGTCAATCTTTCTATAAAGGGTCAACAATTCCTCTTCTTATTTTGCTAATGCAAAGGAAACATTTAGTAGCTGTAATGCTCTCCAATTTCACATACGAGTCAATATTTTATGTCTAATCTATGACAACCGTATAATACAGGTTATTACTATTTATCAACTCTATTTATAATTAAATCAACTCTATTTATCATTACTATTAGTTCATAATTCTAATTATTATTGGTGCATAATTATAATTAGATCAAATCTATTTACCATTAATATTAGTACAAGATACCAATTATTAATAGTATATAACTACAATCAATCCTAAATATATTAAAATCTCCAAACGGAACCAAATAAACTAGAGGGACGAAAAGTGCAAATTATCAAACCTATAACATATTAATAACTAACCCAAACCCCCCCATGGTTCCCTTTATTCTTAACAATCCTTCTCCTTTGTTTCCAAACCCTAATTCATCGAGGACCCTCCTATCGTCAGCCATTCCTTGGCATTCGATCCCCCTTCGACAGGCAACTCGCAGCCGAGGACTTCCATTGGCACCTATCGGTGACTTTCCATCCGGTAGGTTTTCGTCTCATCGCTTACTTGTTTTTTTCATCACGGTTTCGGTTCCGTCTCGGTTGATAGGTTACGACAATAGAATCATCTTGTCATGCGCATGCGTGTGCGTACGTGATCCAGGTTGTGGTTGCGGGTGCACTGCCACACCTGCGATCGAGTGTTCCTCGATCGTACGGAATTTATGAGTGCGTGTATATGTATATACATGGATGATGCGTGTGCGCATGTATATTCTTCCATGAACGAATGCTTGTGATGTATTCATGTGTGTGGGTTGCTATAGTGCTTGCGTGAGCCCATGTATATATATGATGCTTGACCGATTATGTGTGTTTAAGTTTCTCATGCGTATGTGTGGTGTGTGTAATTGACCGATGGTTATGCATGAGTATGGAGGGGGAGTATGTCATTGTATGTATGCTATATGTTCATGTATCATGTATGTTTAGTGTGTTAACCATGGGCGCATGGGTGTGAAGGTGGATGCATGTGGGCATTTCATGTTAGGCGCATGGGTGTGTTAGGCGTATGGGTGTGTTAGGCGCATGGGTGTGTTAGGCGCATGGGTGTGTTAGGCGCATGGGTGTGTGCGCGTATGAGTGTTGCATGGGTGTGGGTTTGGTACTTTGTTCATGTGCCTTGTTTTTGGATTTTGGTGTTAATGTATGTGTTAATATATGTAGCATATATTATGTAGTATATATATTGTGTAGAATATACGTATGTAGTATATATGTATATATATTATGTAAAATATGAGTGTGCTAATGGTAACATGTATATTATGGAGGTATAAATTATTATATGTGCAAGTTGCTTGATTTGTGTTATGTACGAGTCGTTAAGTACTATGTAAACATGAGTGCTTGACTGTGTTACGTGAGAATGGGTAAATATCAATACCGACACCACAACCAACCATGTTTACGAAACCAAATAATTTAATTTATTTTAGCTAATATATATAGAGAGATATATATTAATTAAATATGAAATATACATTCAGGTTGTTTGCTGACCTAATTACGTCTACTTACGTTATTGAACTGTTGTGCAAATAAGGTGAGTTTCCACAGCTCCGTTTTACATTCTTTTCTTTTCGTGGAAGAAGACATGCAAACACTATTTTTGTTATGGTTGCCAGTATTATTGATATCTCCTGTTAGGTTAGCGTAGAAACATTTAAAAGTCCTTGCAGTATTAAACCGTTAGTGATGGGATTAGCGAGGTAATTCTGAGTAGTACTACAGGGTTTGACAAACCCCGCCCGGGCTAGTTGCGATAACATGATTGGAGGTCGAACGGATGCGAAATTGACCTAACAATTGCCACGGTCAATGATAGGCATGGTGGAAAGGCATAAAACACAGAGTCAGCTTCAGTTTGAACCACTAAGTAACTTGTTTATAGGCTAGCTACCTATCGATATGCTCTATATACTAAACCATATGAAACGTTTTATGATACATTACTTGTTGTTAAAACCTGTGGACTCACCAACTCTATGTTGACATATTTTAGCATGTTTTCTCAGGTCATCGGAATGCACAAGGCTAGGAATTCAGCTATGGATGCATTAATGGCATACGTTACAACTCAATCAATTAGTTTGGCAAACATTTTTAACTTCTATGGTTTAAATGCATGTTGACATGGTTTAACATTGACTTATTGTTTTTAAAACGCTTCTGCAAGTTTGAAACATTTATGGTTGATTTAAAAGCCTAATTTCTTAATGAGATGTTTTGAAATTATTGATTCTGGTGTAACTGGTGCTATCTGAGATCCTGGTGTGTCACACGCCTAATGGTAAAACCCCATTAGTGGATTTTGAGGGTGTGGTAGATTGATATCAGAGCCCTAGTTATAGCGAACTAAAATGAGCATTCTTATGCATTGCATTTTAGGCTATAGCTAGATTGCGTTAGTTACACACACATAGATTACTGAGTTTTACTTGCTTGATGTATTACTTGGTCGGACTCACTTCTGAGACGTGGACTACAGACATGGCGTCTTCATTACGAGCCTTAAGTAAGAGACTAACACATTCCGAGTCACCTACTCCTCCTGTACCTGATAGAGGAGCTGACTGACCTTGACTTGCTTACCCTAATGAGGAGATGGACTGGGATCAGCCATTTGTGATACCTGAGCATGACGCTCCACGCGTCTGGGATTACTATTATACTTACATACGCCATATGGGCTACAGGGAGCGTGTTCCAGCCCTACCTACTGCTTGACATAGGACTAGGTCAGCGACTGCTACTATGGCATCTACCCTTCTTCCTCCTGATGTCCCCCTCGAGCGAGCTGTTGCAGCCCTGGTCGCTGCATTAGACAATGAGCGACTGTGCATTAGAGGACTCACTGATGAGAACCCTGCATTAGGATACGTCATGAAGCAGCTACGCTTGCAGGTGGAGATACTTCAGGAGCGACTATCGATATCCATTACTGGGAATTATAATTTGGCTGACAACGTGGTGGCACTTTCCGATCACATGGACGAACAAGATCATCACAACTTAGGGACAGATGAGAGACTAACAACACTGGAGGCGCAGTTAGCTGCACTCCAGATTGTGGACGACCCTGTACCAGAGGAAGAACCAGAAGAGGCACCGGAGGAAGAACCAGAAGAGGCACCAGAGGACGGTTCTAACGATGATGACGGCTCTGTCATGTGTAGCTAATGTCTGATGTTATGCCTATCTTAGATTTTGTTCTGTTCTTGATTTCAGTTCTTACGTTATTTCATATTATACCTAGATGGGTAGGGTTGTTTCCATCCAACTGATATTTTTCAAATCTTGATGGTTTGGTTTGAATACATTGTACTCCTTAAAATTTATTTTTATCAATAACTATTATTTGAATATTGACTGTTGTGGTTATATGAAATGCATGATTGTTAACCTTGTATATTATGATGATTATATATGATATGTTATCTCATGTATATGTATTATGAATATGTAGAATCATATCAGGGCAAAAAGTTGGATGTCCAAGACGTAAGCTAAGCTTGATGCTATCATAAATGAGCGTGTTGCTGAAGCGCTCGCGGCATATGAGTAGGCAAGGAACCAAAATAAAAAAACAATCATACCAACCAGAACCAAAATCAAGGAGGTAAACCTCTAACATTTAGATATTTTGAACCAAATCCTGTTATACTCTGCTTAACAATTCTCAAATCATTACTATGTATCCTCTCATTCTAGGTCAAGCAGTCTGCACTTTCAACATGTTCACGGACTACAAACCTCATTCTTTTAAGGGTTCTGAGGGTGTTGTTACCCTCCCCCATTGGATTGAAAAGCTGGAATCTGCTTTTGCGATGTGTAAACTTCCAGACAGAAAATCATGTCAAGTATGCTTCTGGCACTTTAGAAGGACCTGCTTTAACATAGTGGAATTCCTAAGTCTAGACCCTAGGATTGGAAGCTTCTAACAACTTACCTTGGCAAGACTCCAAGACATTACTGAAGGAGGAATACTATCCCAGGAATGAAATCCAAAAGCTAGAAATAGAATTCTGGAACCTAAAGATGAATGAATCTAAAATAGAGGAGTACACAACTCGTTCACACGAGTTGGCTGCCTTATGTCCTCAAATGGTGACCCTAGCCTACAAGAGGATAGAAAGGTACATTGATGGGTTAGCTCCTTAAATTCAAGCCAGTGTCATGGGTACTGATCCAATCACTATTCAGCAAGCTATCCATCTGGATCACAAACTTACTGATTAGGCGGTAGCTCAGGACACCCTGCCTAAGCGTGGAACTACAACTTGTTCATCTGCTAACAAACAGAAATGGGATGGTGCATCTAACAAGTCATCCAACTCAAATCAGCCTCAGCAACAAACCAAGAATTTTGATTCATCCCGAAACTTCACCAACACCAACCTGAACAACAGCAATAGTGGCCAAGGATCGAGTAACTATGTTGGCAAGAACCCAAAGTGCAACAAATGCAACTTCCAGCATTATGGACAGTGTGATCGTTTTCGCTATCAAAGATGTGGCAAGACGGGTCATATTGCTAGAGACTGTAGGGGAGAACTGATGGCAAAGCAACAACCTCAACAGCAACGACAAGGAGAAACACCTATGGGTTGTTTTGAATATGGAAAAGAGGGCCACAACAGGAAAGACTGTCCAGAGCTGAAAGTTGGAAAGAAGGGTAATAATAGAAACAGTGCTAAGGGTCATGCTTTTGTGATTGTTTCCAGAGAGGCAAGGAATAATCAGAATGTGGTTACTTGTTTGTTTCCTTTGAATGGCTATTTTATACTGGCGCTGATAGGAGCTTTATTTCTACCAAGTTTAGTAAACTTCTAGATGTAACCTTAGTTGATATGGAACCTAGTTACATAGTAGAATTAGCTGATGTGAAACTGACTGAGGCAATTCACATCATTAAGGGATGAAAAGTAGGATTAATAGGACATGAGTTAGATGTAGATCTGATGCCTGCCACACTTGGTAGCTTTGATGTGCAACTCACATCATTAAGGGATGAAAAGTAGGATTAATAGGACATGAGTTAGATGTAGATCTGATGCCTGCCACACTTGGTAGCTTTGATGTGCAACTCACATCATTAAGGGATGAAAAGTAGGATTAATAGGACATGAGTTAGATGTAGATCTGATGCCTGCCACACTTGGTAGCTTTGATGTGCAACTCACATCATTAAGGGATGAAAAGTAGGATTAATAGGACATGAGTTAGATGTAGATCTGATGCCTGCCACACTTGGTAGCTTTGATGTGGTTGTTGGTATGGACTGGTTATCTAAGAACCAAGTTGAGATCATCTGTTGTGAGAAGGTTGTCCATGTATCACATCAACATCAACAGCAACATCAACATCAACAGCAGCAGCACCAGCAACAGCGACAACAACAACAACAACAACAACAACAACAACAACAACAACAATAACAAAAACAACAACAATAACAACAACAAAAACAACAAAAACAACAACAACAACATTAACATCAACAGCATCATCAGCAGCATCATCATTAGCAGTAGTAGAAACAACAGCAACAACAACAACAACAACAACGACAACAACACAAATAACAACAACAACAACAACAACAACAACACCAACAACAACAACGATGACACCACCAACAACAACACCAACAGTACCAACAGCAACATCAACAACAACACCACCAACAGCAACACCACCGGCAACAACAACAGTAACAGCAACAACAATAGCGACAACAACAACAATAATAACAACAATAGAAACAGCAACAGCAACAGCAACAGCAACAGAAACAACAACAACAAAAGCAACAGCAACATCAACAGCAACATCAACATCAACGTCAACAGCAGCAGCAGCACCAGCAGCAGTAACAGCAACAGCAATTGCAACAACTACAACAGCAACAACAATAACAACAACAACAACAACAGCAATAACAGCAACAGCAACAGCAGCAACAACAACAGTAACAGCAACAGCAACAGCAACAGCAACAGCAACAGCAACAGCAACAGCAACAGCAACAGCAACAGCAACAGCAACAGCAACAGCAACAGCAACACCAACAGCAACACCAACAGCAACACCAACAACAACACCAACAGCAACAGCAACAGCAACAC
>BJCO01465925.1:0-12101 GCA_018326465.1 Flaveria floridana
GTACATAAAGTAGAAAGGTTTGACCCCAAGACCTCAATGTATAGTTTTCCTAAAGCATGGACCTTTTCACTAACTCATGCAAGTTGGTGACCAACCAGAGTGGGCAGCGGTAAAGTGGTTCAGCTTTACAGAAAAAGTACATCAGATAAAAGCATGTATGATAAAACTATTTGGAAGAATCTGTCTTGGTTCTTTGGCTTCGAAAGACTTTGTCTCTGAAGCTTCGGAAGACTTCATTTCTAGCTTCGGAAGATATTGGTCTTGGCTTCGAAAGATTTTACACTTAGAATATTTCTGAAGTGTAAAACTTCCGAAGCATTTCTACTTCATGTTCTGTGCAACATGCAGGAAGACTTAGAGTGTTTTAGCTGCATCAGACTTATAGGAATCCTTACAGCATTATAAAGGAAAACATGTAAAGAATCACAATCTGGATCTTATGAATGATGTGGAATCAATTAACATTCTTAGGGGTATTTGGTTTGAAAGAATGGAATGGAAATGAGAAACTAGTATAATTTGCAAGTAAAATTGTGTTTGAGTGAGAAATTAAAAGTAGACTAATGGAATGTTTCACCTCAAATTCCCTTAGTTGTGGGATTTCAAAATCCTTTAACCTAGAGGGGGAATTTGAAATCCCACAACCAAGGGAATTTGAGATGAAACATTCCCTTGGGTTTTACATTTCATTACCCACTCAAACATAATTTTACTTGAAATTATACTAGTTTCTCAATTCCATTCCATTCCATTCCATTCTATTCCTTCCAACCAAACGCCACCTTAAAAGTGATATTAAGAAAACCTATAAAACTCAAAATAAAAAGATAAATTAGCTTGAGGAAATTGTTTCATCATTGAAACATACACAAAGTAACTTGAAGACCTAGATTAATGATCTCTTGGCCCGATTAAAATCTACAGAGTAAGATTTAGCAATGGCAATATGCAGACAAAAATAATGTCCAATCTGAATACTTTGAAAAGTACTTGCTTTCACTAGGACCACCCAAAAGCTGTATCAAACCAAGATAGGTTTGGGGTATAATGATGTGGAGCCACCAATGGTGTACAATCCAACATACACTTGTAGATGCAACCTGAAAGTGAAAGAGAAAGTATCAGCAGATCCAATTAATGTCAAGATAGTTGTTGTACATCAAAAGAGAAGAAAATAGAAGAAAATGAGGAAGTTATTCTGGATGAAAACATGCTCCTTGAATCAAACAAAAGAGAAGAAAGGAGAAAGTTCATTCAAAGGAAAGAAAATTCACCAGGTGAGTTTGTAAAACAACTAAACAAATAAAAAGAAAATTATCATTCGAAGAATACCATAGCTGCTGATCAAGGTAAGTGTCACCTAGGAGATCAGAGGCTTAATTAAAGAAAGGAAGCACCAAAAAGATGCATGATGGGAGCTGTTATGCTAGCACTTTAAGAAAATCTCTTGAGAGAACTCAATCATAATTTAGATATCAACTTGTGAATGAGATGATTATGTATGGTCTCAAGTATGAATCTATGGAGATCAACAAAAAGATGCTTCACACTATTCTAGAAAGTTGGACTCAGCATGTCTCTCTGATGAAAGCACCATTGGATCTTGACGCATTGTCATTAGATGCTCTAGTTATCAAGGTAGAGGTAGTAGAACTTTATGAAAGATCCAGAAATAATAGCTCAGTGAGGCATATTGAATCATACAAGTTCAAAGAAATGCAAACAACAGATAGTGCATTCTTGATATGCACTGGAGAAGATGAAAAAGAAGAATTTCTTGATTCCAGTGATACATTATTTTTCTCTGCACCTGGATCTCCATAAGAGAGACAAAAGTCAAAAAAGAATGGTATTCATGCTTCCCATAAGCAACACCTCAAAGCAAACAGCAACAACAACATGCTTTAAGCACAAGCAAACTACATCATTCACATAGCCAAAACATACTTAATTTGACAAACCCATGGAGGCCCTCACAATCATTTTTCAAAGTGAAGAGCAAAAGACATCCTTTGCAGCCTTTTCAACAAGTTTTGAGGCATACCTAGGTGCCAATCTCACACCATCACAAATCATCCAATAGGATTTGGATGAATTACCGTTAGACATGGTTAAAGAGATTGATCTTCAATGGTCTATGGAAATTATTGCATATAGATCAAAAAGGTTTCTTCAAAGGAAGAGAGGTTTAAACATGGACAAAAAGACCAAGATTGGTTTTGATAACACAAAGGTGAGATGTTATAATTGTAAATTGTATGGAAACTTCTCAAGAGAGTGTTAACAACCATGAGAAGATAGAAACACTTAGCAACCACAAACATCAAGTGGTTATCAAGCAAACAGAAAAGTTCCACCACATATCAGCATTCCATCTGCTCCAACACCACCACAAATCACACAATGTAGCCCCGATCAACACTCCAAATCTTCAGCAATGATACTCAAAGAAGATGGAGAATGCAACTGGAGTATGTATGAGGCAGAGATAAAATCACCAGATCATGCCCTTATGACACAACTTGATGGAAAACTAACTAAAATCCTGAAAGAGGTGAAAGAAAATCTCTGCACACAAGCATGCATTGATGAGAAAGTGATTGAAACAAACATTTTAAATGACAGTTTTAAATCTAAACATAAACATTATTAAACCAAGACTTTGTCACTTAAAAATGACTGAAATCCTGAAAGAGGTGAAAGAAAATCTCTACACTCAATACATAAAGCATGCCAATCAAATTTCTAAGAAAGTGATTAAAACAAACATTTTAAATGACAGTCTTGAATCTGAACGTAAACAATATGAAACCAAGACTTTGTCACTTAAAAATGACTTAGACAAACTTTTGTCTAAAAAAATTAACACTAACATCACATGTTGAGTAGCTCTCTAAGTCAATGATTCAATCTTCCGCTGCCCATATCAAAAGGCCAAGCAAAGGAAAAGGCAAAACCCTAACTCATCCAAAACAACAAACAGTAACTTTTGATATCCTACCAAAATGAAAATTAAAATCAAAAGTTTTCAACAATCAAAATACCTCAAATTTACCTAACTGTGAATGGTGTGATCAATACACTCACAACACAAAATAGTGTAAATACGGAAAGTATTGCAAATATTATGACATGAACAATCACAGTATTGAAACATACCATTTTCATAATTGTGGTTCACTTTATGATAGAAATAATCACAATAATACAAATTGCTTTTTCAATAAAAAATAAAAAGCAAAACAAAAGATCTCAGGTTGAGAAATCAACCGAGATACAAATATTAGTTCCTAATAAGAACAAGAGTGGAGTACCAAGACAGACTTCATACACTAAAGTTGTTTTGAATAATGATAAATCATTTTATGACAACCTTTAAAAAAACAAACAAACAGGAGACATAAGTCTCAAAATAGACAACAAACAGACCTTAGCACTCAAAGGAGAAGAGCTCAAAGCACTTCTTCAGATAGATTTAAAACAATCAATGGAAGTATAGTGTGTCTAGAGTTCCTAAGCTTGCATAAAGTACATCCCTTGGAGAAATTATATACTCAGAAGAGACGGAAAACCCAAGACCATCATGGCTTGGGTTGCACCATCTAAGTAATTTCATTGTCTGTGGAGGGAAATCAAAGAAGGCCTAACATTTTCTGGTATGTTGATAGTGGGTGTTCCCACCATATAACTAGAAACTGTTCCCTCCCTCGGGATTTTAAAAGCAAAAATGGAGGACATGTAGCGTTTGGAGGAGACAAGACAGGAGGAAAGATTACTAGAAAAGGAACAATATTAATCAAGTTGATCAGATTTGAAAATGTAAACTACTGCTCTAACCTCCAGTTTAATCTTTTGAGTGTATCCCAGATATATGACAAAGGATATGCCACACTCTTTGACTCCAACAACTGCTACATCCTCAAGACGGGTTTTTAATAATAGAAGATTGTATCGTTTTGAGAAGTCCCCATCAAAACGACACATACATTGATAATATGAATAGAGTTTCAGCTTTAACCCCTCAAACTTTTTTATTATCAAAAGCATCAGAAGATGTTTCCCAATTATGCCATAGACAATTGGGACACTCTAACTTAATAGAAGGAATCAATTGGTTAAAGGTGATCTAGTAATAGATCTACCTTAAAAAGAATTTTTCTATATAGACCATTGCACTGCATGTATGAAAGGCAAACAACATAGAGTGTCACATAGATCTAAGTTGGTAAACTCTAATCAAACACCATTCTAATTGCTTTATATGGACCTATTTGGATCAACAAACATTTTAAACATAGGCAAGAAGCAATACTATCTTGTGATAATAGATGATTACTACAGACTTACATGGGTATTCTTTATTCTACACAAGTTGAAAACAACAAAAATGATCAAATCATTTATCACTAAAATTGAAAATAAAATAGATCTTAAAGTCAAACCTTTAATAAGTGATAGTGGTACAGAGTTTAAGAATGTCATTATTTCTTCTTTTTGTGCATATAAAGGAATAAGTCAACAATTTAGTGTAGCAAGGATTTTTAATAGAATGGAGTTGCTGAACGGAGAAACAAAACTTTAATAGAAGCTTCTAGATTTATGATAGCAGACTCACTATTGCCCATATCATTCTGGGCAAAGCCCTACACACGGCTCGCTGCATACAAAATAGAACACTAATCATCAAAGAACACACTAAAACGCCTTATGAACTAATGTTTAAAAGAAAACCATTTATCAGATTTCTTAAGGCGTTTGGTTGTTTTATATCTATATTAAATACAAGAGAACATCTATCAGAGTTTGCTCCTAAAGCAGATGATGGCTTCTTTGTTGGAAACGCTAGAAGCTCCAAATCATATAGAACATAGTGGAAGAAACAACCGATGTTGTTTTCAATGAGCATTCTTTCACTAAGAAAATCAAAGGATCTGACTGGTTGTTTGATATAGATTCACTAACAAAATTATTTGACACGTCTTATTTTAATGTTTCAGGTACCAATGAAAATATTAAATACCCTATGGTTCCACCAATAAACATTGATGTTCCATTAACTATTGATCCAACAAGGAGAACAACCTCAACTCCATCAAGTACCATAGTTACAACTCCACCAGATCAAACACACATTTCAAGAGGAACATCAACAAACATCCCATCATCTACTCTTATGACCAATCCACCACAAGCTTCGACTGATCCTCAACCAAGGAAGCATACCGGGTCACATCATTAAGAAATAGCTAAAGAGATGATGATTATCATTCATAACCAGACACACATCATAAGGATGAAATCTTAGATTTTTTCCATGATTCCCCCTAAACGTTTCATTAGAATCCACAGCCAGATGAACCAACCACATTCAATACGCTTGCTCAACTATCAACACTTGACCTAACCATCAACAATCTTGATTCAACAATCCTTGTTGATCAGATTAAAATAACCAGAGCTAAAAAATATCAGCCACTACAAAAAATCATAGGTGACCTCAATGTCAAATTGATAAGACGTCAGTCTGATACTCCAAACATTTGCTTGTTCTCCTACTTTTATCCCTCATTCTACCTAAGAACAACACAGAACCTCTTAAAAACAATAGTTGGATAGAAGCCATGCAAGGAGAACTTTAGCAATTTAAAAATCAAGAGGTGTGGTAGTTGGTTGATCTTCCTGAAGGTCAATATGATATTGGCACCAAATGGCTGAACAAAAACAAAGCAGATGACAAAAGGATTGTCATTAGAAACAAAGCAAGACTAATTGCCTAAGGCTACACTCAAGAGAAAGGCATTGGTTATGACAATGTCTTTGCTCTAGAGCGATATTGGAAGCAATCAAAGTGTTCCATGCATATGGTTCATCCAAAAACGTCACTGTCTTCCAAATGGATGTAAAATGTGCATTATTATATTGGAAGATAGATAAAGAAGTGTATGTTGCACAACCACCAAGGTTTGAAGACCTAGAATTCCCTCACGGAGTTTATAAGTTAGATAAAGCTCTATATGGTGTTCATCGGGCACCCAGGAAGTGGTATGAAAATTTGTCAAAATTTCTACTACAAAAAGGATACACAAGTGGGAAGATATATCAAATATTGTTCTTGATGAAACAATGACAAGAGTTGTTGGTTGTACAAGTTTATATGGATGACATCATATTTGGATGAATAAACATCCAGCTTTACAGAGATTTTGAAACCCTATGCAATCTAAGTTTCAATTGAGTTTAATGGAGAACTTACATTCTTCCGTGGGCTTCAAGAACAACAGTCAGTAGAAGGGCTTTTTGTCAATCAAAGAAAATATGTGAATCAGATCTATGTTGAACAAGGTACTATGATAGTGTCTCATACCACTTCCTTAGAGCTTGATATAGCCCATAGAGAGCTTTGTCAAGCTTGTACACATAATTAAGATGATTTGGGTTTGTAAATCTAGGTGGTTGTTTGACATATACTTCCTTATCAATCACCCCATATAAGAAAGCATACTTGGCATCAAGTTGGTAGACTTTAAAATCCTTAGATGCAGCAATAGCAAGGAATATCCTAAAAACTTCAAGTCTTGCTAAAGGAGCAAAAACATCTGTGTAGTCAATCACTTCTTCTTGTGTGTATCCTTTAACAACTAGTTTTGCCTTATTCTTGATGACAGGTCCTCTATCATCTTTCTTATTTGTAAAAACCAACTTGGTACCTATTGTGGTCTTCCCTTTAGGAAGAGGTCATAGGTTCCAAGCCTTTTGCCTTTTGAATTGAAGCAGCTCTTCCTGCATTGCTTTGACCCAACTTTCATCCTTCAAAGGCTCATCAATCTTCTTAGGTTCAATCTGGGACAAGTAACAAAAGTGAAGACATACATTTTTGTCATGGTTTTGTCCTCTTATTCTCACCCTGGTGACAACATCTCCAATGATGTTTGTGGTGGGATGTGACTTGTGGATTCTTAGTTGAGGAATCATAACAAGTTGGTTAGAGAGATCTAAGGTTATGAAATTCAAATCTGGTGATTAAGTATCACCCACCATATCAGCACACTTATCAAGAGAAACATGATCCAGTAAGTGTGACATCATTGATGTTGTGTTCTATGGAGTGGTTATCAGCATCAAGAAATTCTTGATCATTATCACACCTCCATCTCCTCCTACATTCGAAACTCTTTCATTTGAGTTATGTGCATCTATGCTAGAATTTGTAGGAATATCAAATGTATCAGCTGAAGAGTTTAGCATTGTTATACTGATAGGATTTCCAACTGCAAGGATTGTTACCACCGGAGCTGAAGTAGTTTTTCTGGCTTGGTCTTTTCAGCTCAAATCTTGAATCAAAATCTTTTATTAATATGCTATATGTATATTCTTAAACATATTCACAAGATTTGTTAAAACATTTAGTAACTAAATGAAGATCAGACAACCAATCAAGACCAAAACCTTTCATACTAGGAGTGTGCTCATGGAAAGTCACATTGGTTGAGTCCTCAACTACTCTAGTTCTGAGATTGTATACTCTATAAGCCTTAGCTTAGGAGGAGTATTGTCCATCATTTTATTTTTCAGCAAATTTGGCTATCTAATCTTTGGTATTCAAGATTGTGCAAGGACATCAAAATAATTTATGGAAACCAATGAAGGGTCTCCTTTTGTGCACAATTCATAAGGAGTCTTACCATGAGTCTTGACTACTAAAACTCTATTTCGCATATAGAAGGCAGTGTTGACTACCTCTGCCAAGAAGGTGATGAGCAATTTAAAGTTGTATATCATGGTTCTTGCAGCTTCAATAAGTGTCATGTTTCTCCTCTCAGTAACACCATTTTGCTGAGAAGTCCTGTGAGCATTGTATTGTCTTGTAATACCTTTCTTATCACAAAATGAATCAAGGATTTGGTTCTTGAATTCAGTTCCTTAATCACATCTTATGATTTTGACCTTGTGATCATTCTAATTCTTAATTTTTAGAACAAAGCTCTACAAGATCTTAGGGGTCTCATCCTTAGTTCTAAGTAAGAAGACCCAAGTGTATCTTATAAAGTCATCTATGATCACTAAACAATATGATGTCCTTCCTAGATTCATTACACTGGTAGGGACAAAAATATCCATATGTAATAAGTGTAGGGGAGTAGGGATCGAGTTCTTTTCCTTTGGCTTGTGAGACACTTTGTGTTACTTCCCTTTCAGACGTGTAATACAGTGGTCATCACTTGTAAACTTTTTCTTTGGCATTCCAGTTACCAAATCATTCTTAACTAATTATTCATCTTTTTGGAAGTTTACATGGCATATTCTTTTATGCAAGAGATAAGATTCATCACTATTGGCTTTTGATAGAAAGCAAGAAACTTCTTCTAATGGGGATGTTTCTTGCAAATCCATCTTGTACATATTCCTTTTCATGAGGGATATCATTAGGATATACTCCTAAGGAACGACAAACCCAGGCTTGAGAACTATGCACTCATGCTCAGTAAAGAGTATGTTATATCTCTGGTCACAAAATTGCGATACATTAAAGGGGATTGTACCCAATCTCCTTAACATGGTTTTCTTTCTTAATGTTGAGCTTACCATTTGTGACTTTACCCCTTCCATTGATTTAACCACCTAATTCTCCTCCAAAAGTAGTTGGCCCTCCATCAATTCTTTCAAAGTTTTGAAGCAAAGACCCGTAACCTATCATGTGCCTATAATAGCCACTATTAATGATCCATACATTTTCTTTGGTCTTCAGTTATTCTTGCATAGTAGAGATGGTTAATTACATTTGGAAACCCAAGCCTTGTTGGTCTTGGGCTCGTCAAAGTGAACTGAAGATAGTTCAATCGTAATTGATCATATATGCAAGTTCTGAGCATTATTTATTGTTGTTGATTAAGAACTTTCAGTCACATGGCACTCCTTCATCTTCAATACCATCTTTGGAAGCCTAGACTTGGCCTTCAATACTTTGGAAGTTTTGATGACTTTGGAAGTTTTGTAGACTAGACTTGACCAAATTTTCTTCTGAAAGTAGTTTTCACTTATTTTCTTCTTCTTACTTTAGTGCTTCCTAAAGTAGGATATTTTCCTTCCAAAGCTATCTTCTTCTTCTTCTTAGAAGTTTTCTTCTTGGTCATGTGAATAGTACTTTTGAAATTGTAGATACAATCCTTAGCAAATTGAGAAGTACTACCACACATGATACATTTAGTTGGCATACTTCTAAGAAACTTATTCTGTGTAGGAGGCCGAACTTGATCTCTTTCAACTTCATTCATCATCTTCGCAGATGATGCAGCAAGCTTCTTAAGGTGAGGCTTGCTCTTGGAACTGGATGGTTTAGGCTATGCAGTAGTGGTGCATATTTGATCAGCCTTCTTCTTTTGACCAGGATGATTTGGACATAAACTAGGACTCCTGAAACTAGAGTCAATAGTTGAGTCTTCAGTCTTTACCACTTCAAATCAAACAAAGATAAAAACTTGCTTTTGCTTGGAGTTGAAGGTGGTCTTGTTCTCTTGGGCTTTCTTTGATTTTTTTTGGCTGCATTGATCATGTTCTTCCTAACACACTTGGTTATCCTTGGTTCTTTCTTTTATCCAGGAGAATAGTTACCCTTCTTAGGATGATCTTTTTCACTCACTTCAGATCCATACTTCCCTATCTCATATTCAACTTCATCCTCTTCTTGGATCGGGTCTATGAGGGGCAACTCATCTTAACAAGTTCCACACCTTGGATGTCTTATAGATAGTAATATTTATGGAGGAGCCATCTCACTTGAACATAATCCCTGCATGTTCTGATAAAATATCATTGATACATGGATGAAGATATGATGTTCTTGACGGTTTCCTCTTCAAGAACACACTTTTCTGTATTGGCTTTACGGATCGCAAGCTCAGTATGGCTTTCAGTTAACTTGGTAATAAGATCTTTGATTTGAGTCCTGTAATTTGTATGCTCATGCTTAAGAGTTGAAATTGTTTTCTCTAAATCTTCTATTTTAGTTTATAATTATTTTTAGCTCTTTGAAATTATCTTTTAAAATATTCAAGGACTCAAGGTCAGGATCTCACTTCTAGGTTATAGGACCTATACGTATTCACTTTAGTGATGCATTCTAGAGTATGAAGATGTTCTAATATATTGGCTTCATCATGGTCAGCCATTAGTGCTTGGTTGGGAGAAACATCTTCCACCTGGAAGCTCTAATTAAAGCCTTTTTCTTCAACCGCAACAACACCTTGTTATTTTGGTTGGCTCGGCTTCTCAGATCTGGGAGTAGCCTTAGGGTAGTTTGTCCTGGATTATGCTTGGCCATCATTAGTCCTTGGTGCCTTGCACTCCTTAGCAAAGTGTGCAATCTGGTTACAGTTTTAACATCTCACCTTGTTTTTATCTAGTCCAAACTTTCCACTGGATATATTGCTGGGAAACTTCCTTCCCGTTCTCTTGTAGAACTTCTTGGCTCTATGAGTGAAAAGAGCCATTTACTGGACTATCTACATATACTCTAGGTCATCTTGAACAAAGCATGTCTTTTGGAATGGGCTTCCTTAGATATAGCTCTCC
This sequence comes from Flaveria floridana, assembly GCA_018326465.1. Classification (NCBI taxonomy): domain Eukaryota; kingdom Viridiplantae; phylum Streptophyta; class Magnoliopsida; order Asterales; family Asteraceae; genus Flaveria; species Flaveria floridana. The sequence continues at coordinate 10,570 of BJCO01465925.1, forward strand.
ATTCGTGTCTTAGGGAAGGTGATAAAAGGACCCTTTTGTGAGTAGTCTGGGTAGCAGAAAAGATGATGTTGTGGTTTTCTACTATTCCTTTTAACCACATGGAGGATTGAACTCTATTGATTACTGGAAAAGCTGCTTGATGGATTTTGCATATTCATCTCCATCTGGTAACCACTAAGAATACCATAAAGCTCTGTAAGAGTAAGAGTAGAGAGGTTTTAAGTTCTTTTAATGGCCACATAGTAGTAAGTCCATTGTCTGGGAAGAGAGAACATGAAATTCCTCACAATGTCCATATTCTCAAGCTTCACTCCAACATCCATGAGAGTATCTACAATCTCAACATACCTAAAGTATTATTGAGTCATAGTTGCACCTAACTTGCAGGCAAAGTTCTCAAACTACTGGTTCATAAGGTCTTTCTTGTTTTCTTTGGCTTCTTAGACCCCTCATACATAAGCTTCAGAGCATTCCAAACTTGCTTAGGAGTTTTGCATTTCTAAAAACCTTAATATATAGAGTTTGGAAGAGCGGTTTGGAGAGCGGTCATGGCTTTCTGATCTATATAAATTTTTTCCAAATTTCCTTAGAATAGTCATCCATTTCCTTTGGAATCATCCCACCTTAAGTAGTGGCGGAAGAGGTGCTTGGGTCTTAAGGTACTTCATTAACAGATCTCCATATCTTGCTGTCTTGTGACTTGATGAACCCTTCCATATGTTGGCACCAAGTATCAAAGTAATCAGGAGTGATCACTGGAGACTTTGTCATGGTACCAGTTACCATATCAGCCTGTGAGAGAGCTGCCATTTGAGCAGGTAAGTGTCTTGTGATATTAAAGAGATCTAAGATAGTGAGATTTTACAATCAAGAGCCTAAAGTGCTCTAATACCAATTATATGACCGGTGAAGGGGGTCAATGCAACAATTTTAAAGTTTAAGGAGAGTTAGAACTCTTAAATCTTCAAATAGGGAACCTGTTAATACATGTGTACCTAGTTTAGGAGCTCAATGTAAAATGTCTTTCATGTCTTACATACATGTAATTGAATGGGTATGAATGAAATACAATGTGTGGTTGATGCTTATAATGTTTAATATTTCATTGTTTATTGTGTGATAACGCATATTGAACTAACTATATAGGTTTGTGGTTGTTTGCATAATTCTTAGTCAAATATGATTGAGAAACATGCTTAAACTTAATCGTGTGAAGTTCTCATGCGAATAGACCATGCGAATGGACCATACGCATGAATACTTCATGCTAATGAACCAGTTGGACGACTGAACCAGGAGACTAGATCAGTCGCACGATTATGACATGAGATTGACTCAGTCGCACGACTGGACCTTCAGTCGTGCGGATGGATCGACCGCAAGCTTCAGTCGCACGACTGAACCATGCTAATGGTTCAGTCCTACAAATGGAAAACCCTAACCTATAAATACCACTTAATTCGTGGAAAAACGTAAGAATTCGAATACCTACACACATAATCGTACCCTAGTCGTCCAGAGGCTCAAGAAAA
>BJCO01465926.1:0-12112 GCA_018326465.1 Flaveria floridana
TCAATCAATATCACGGCTGTCAAGAGTTACATCATCGTGCAACCCTAACCGCCATCACATCAACATCAACATTATTCGATTCACTGAATTCGTTGTTCATAGTTATTCATTATTATTCTTTTGTAATCATTGCTTGATAGTTAATGAAATACGTTTGAATAATTATTGAGTTCGCATTTATTGTGTTTCTGTGGTTGTGTTCATCAGTAATCATTAAAACAATTAAACGTCAATTAATGATAATTCCGCGATCATTGAATTGATTTATTTTAATACTGATAATTCCTGAATTGAGATCCTTGGATTCACACTAATAATATTACTCATATCATTTTCAAACTAAAAATATATAATTTAATAAATAAAAACCTGTTTTTTAATTAAAAACACAGTTTTACAAAACAAAAGTTTTATAAAATACAGAATAGAATGAGTTTTTTTAAAGAAAATTCATTTTTCTTCAAAAAATATTTAAAAACCATAACTATTTTATAAAACAAAATTTTAAAAAGATATATTTTTGTTTAGTTACTTAAGAGAACTATTTACACGTAATTATAATCATATTTTATCTTCAAACATGGTTTAATTAATTCATAAATTATTATTACTAATTATTTAATATTTTATTTGTTCTACCCGTGTAATACACGGGATGCTAACATAGTCTTGTTATAAACAAGACTTGAGCGATAAACAATATTTGAAAGCTCTCATTTATATACCCCTTCAAGTTAATCACCCAACTACAAACAATATTTTATTTATCTTAGCTTCATTTTAAACTCAATTTGATTTTTTTAAAGCTCTCATATAATAAAACGCATACCTAATAAATAAAAATTTATATAAAAAGTATATAAATGTAATTATTTGATGTTAAAATTAGTGACTGGCACATTTCACTAATTTTTTCAACATCACCTTAACAAGTAACTATGTTAAAATTTTCAATAATACGAGATTTAAAAGGGTGTTTGAAGCAACCATTAACGTTGTATACTTTTTTAAAGGGTGCTTGTAGAAGAATGAACGTTAAATTTTCTTAAATAGAGTATTAAAAGAAGAATGAAGTCATTTACCGCCAAATTCCATTAAATTCGCGCCAAAAGTATTAAACAAATATAAATCAATTGGACCTTATGATCACACAATAACAAACTTAACATTACAGCACAATAACAGATTATATTAGCTAATATACATGACTGAAGAACTAGTGAACTACCATCATACTACATTTTGAATATAACATACAAACATTACAGTTGCTACCTATCATTAATTAGGGATTCCTTCATAAGTAAACAAAAAATTATCCTAAGAAACCTTCGAGGCAGTTTTACCACCCCTCAACCATTGTGAAAGCTAGAAAGCCGGTTCATCAAGATTCAAGATTGTATTTCTTGAAATGCAAGTTTCACTGTGTGTAACATACCACAACTTTTATCACACGAGCAATTGTCTAAGATCCAAAAGAGCGCAAACATAGCGCTCGACTAGAATGCTAGGTATATGGCTTAACTTATAACTGAAAACCTGCTTGACAAGTTACAATAATAAGAACCCTTTTGTGACTTGTGGTCCAAGACATTAAGATTAAAGAATAGAAACCATCAAGTTAAGCCATTACAAGATATTTGACCAAACACCTTCCGTTTAACCAACAATGATACAAGTAACAAATTCACTACACAAAAGTGTCAAAAGGAAGCATTTAATAACAAAAAGTAGATTTAAAGATATCTTTTAAAGCTTAACCTCAACATCAACACCAGCAGGAAGATCAAGCTGCATCAGAGAGTCAATGGTTTGTGCAGTTGGGTGTAGAATGTCTATGAGTCGTTGATGGGTTCTGATCTCAAAGTGAAATCTCGCGTCTTTGTGCACATGAGGAGATTTAAGCACACAGTATATTCTCTTCTTTGTTGGCAATGGAACTGGACCCATGGTCTTTGCATTTGTCGTTCTAGCAGCATCCATGATCTGCTTGCATGAATCCTCGATTAAAGGCACCCAGTATGACCTCAGTTTAATCCTTATTTTCTGCTTTGGTGCTACCTGAGATACAATAAAAATTATAAGCTTCCATGACGTTATGCAATATAAAAAATCAACATAAGCAGGTTTCATCGACTCATTTTAGTCTTTAGTCATTTTCATTTTGTGAGTACAATGTATTCTATATGAAACTTACAACGAAAATACCACTGAGAAAAATGGAGAACTTAAGAAAACAATTATGACAATTTTGCTAATCTATTTACTATGTGGCTTTGTCTTCTTAAGAACAGGATTGTTTTTTCTTTTATGAATTGTATAACTGAACCATGCGACAATATGTGTCAAGCATTTCGTTTCTACAACTATTAACATAAAAGAACATCCTAAATACGCTAACTTATGATCAAAAGCATAAAACGTCTTATATATGGTCCAGTAAATGGTGATTAGTATTGTACAAAACTCATTCACTTATATGAAACTAGGGCCTTTTTCCTGAAGTTATAAATTATTAAACTGATTCATGTACTACCAAGTAGCATTTCAAGATTTTTTGTCACAATCACGTGTTGACATACGGACAAGGAAATAGTAATGCCAAAGTTTATAAACTTGAAATGTAATAAGTATACCTATGGAGACTTTGAATGTGCGAATTGGAAGTGATTAAAGCAAATTGAACAATCAGAATCAGATAACCAGCGTATTAAAGCTAAAAAAAATTATGCAAATTTCACTCGCATGTATCTCCAGATTATATAGTTTTAATCCTAAATAATCAGAAAATCACAATCACAACCACTGTTAACCAAACAGTCAAAACTGATTCTTGCAGAACATACATCCAAACACCCTTGCGAAACTCAAGGTTTAGTCCTATCATCCAATCTCCCCCATTCCCATGGCATCAAAACATATTCAACCACATTCGCATTTTGTTTCTTGACACACGAAGCAAGCAGAGCACTGAGCACATGCACAAAAAATGTCAAATAAACCTAAAGACTATGTGATATGCATGGATTAACCTGCAATTTCTACACAATTGAGCTCAAAATAATATCCACTAAACCACTTCAATTATGAAAACACCAACTACATTCATTTTCAAAACCCTAATCCCCTAAATTCTTTATAAATCAAACAAAGAATCATAAGAAAGCAAAAATTACCTTATCCGAATCAGAACCCACAACCACCGTCGACGATTCAGCATCTTCAGCCTACCAAAACAATCAAAACAAACACACAAACAATCTCTTATCAATTCAAACAGAACGAACACCATAACATTGGGCAAAAACACAAAAACCCATAAACAACAATGAAATTGATTATACCTCAAGGGTTTGTTCCAAAGCTTCAGGAGCTGCAAAAACTCTGGTTGAAGAACCACGAGGCGATTGAAGGTGGATTCTTGAGGTTGATGAGACGATTGGAAGAAAAGGAGTAGCAGAAAGCTTGGGTGTGGGAGAAATTGGGGATGAATTGCATAAAGGGAACAGGGTTGATGCTAGATATGATGAAATTGACATTTTATGATTAGGGTTTTGAGTGATTCTACTGTTAATCTGCAGGTTTTGGGTGATTTGGTTCACTGAGGGTTATCCACAAAATTGCTTCTGTGAGGAAGAAGATAATATAAAAGAGATTAAACCGGGTTTGGGTTGAAATAGATGAATGGGCCGGTAGTGGTTCGTACAAACTATAAACCGGACTCATAGCATAATAAGTACTATGAGTGAGCATCTTGTGAGTCGACCTGAAAAAACCTTTGAATTGACCCGCAATGGACCGAGACCGACCTGAAAACACATCGGTATAGTTTATGGTCTTCGTTTTCACTTTATTTGATTTTGGTATTGGTGTTATAGCATGGGATGACCGGACACAAATTTGACTGAGGAAAACCAATGAACCAACACGGACCGAACAAGGCCGACTCGATGCACACAAATTTGGTCCGTAAACGGGTCATTTTTTTACCTTATTTGGTTTTGATAATGAGCCCTTTGTGACCCATGAACACCCCTAAATAACCAACATTTCACTGTGAGGTTTATACTTTCAATACGATGTCATTCGTATAAAAAATTTTAAAAGAAAATAATGAAATATTTTATTTTTACATGATACACCCTTCACTTATGTTAGAGGAAAATAACTTATATAATTTGTTGTAATATGATATCATGATCGTGTATCTACTTTAATTCGTGTGTCCACTTTCTTCCATGAAACTTTGACTTAAATCAAGTTAACGTGAAACACCTCTCGCATAAACTCTTTTATTGTCATCTCGTCAACAAGATGTATGTTTTGCCTATGAAGTTCAGTTCAATGTGAATTCGTTTCGGGTAAGGCTGCAATTTCTACGTATATGGATATGTATTAAAGGCATGAAGTTGATTCATAAATACATAACACATATAAACATACTATAGTAAGCAAGATTGTCATTTTGTGTTGGTTGTTTTTCGTCCATGATAGGGATCTATATATATATTTAGACATATATGGTGCCTTCATCTAGTTTTGTGCTCCTTTGCAAAGGGTCGATTCTTGTCATTTAGCGGTTTAAAAATGGATCATCTTAGGGATTTTAGAGGGTTGCTTAGGCCTTCTTAATTAGTGCATTTGATAACTGTAATGAGAGAGCATAGATGTTGGTGACTAGTGACCACAACGTTGTCTTATATTGCACTTTGATGTAAAGAGCATTATACGTGAGTTATATTGGACACATGACCATGATGTCGCGTAACTCATGACTATATGAGTTTTTAATCTATGATATGTGAGTTAAGTTGCTACTAGATAATACTTATAACCAAGTTAAAAATTGTTTACTTTGCAATTATAAACACTCTTATAATCTTACATTCAGACATTAGAGTCTTACAACTCTCCCCAACTCACTTCTAATATGTAACCATGGATTATGTTATTTCTTCTCCTCGGGTTCTAACGTGTGTCAGAATCCTTTTCGGTTCTTCCAGACATTATAATTTTACCTAACGTTGACGGATAAACTGTTTTCTATGTAATTCGACGTGTGGTTTATATGTCCCATACTATACCTTTACAACTTGAATAGTCGTCCTAGTGTTTTACCCTATCATTTTTTCAGTGATTCAAAGTTCTGTGGTGTTTATGTTGCATCCTATTTCTTGTATAATATTATCAAAGCAAAACTTGCACTCTTGGTATAACGTCTTCTTTGACAGATTCAAATATCATTCTTCGTTCATCTAAAGAACTAGTTCTCGACTTGTTTACATGATACTCTGAGATCCGTCAAGGGTGTTCGCCACATACTAAAGGTCATACATACTGTCTTTTTATTTCTATTTGATCGCGTGCTAAATTCTTTTGATGGGCGCACAGGTGCATTTTATTGGGGAATCCGGTTGTAATCATGGTGAACTAAACATATACTAGAATCTTGAGCACTTAATTATTTTAGTATATGGATGCAGCAAACCAAAGGGCAAATGTCTCTCACATGGGCTGAGCAAAAAACAGAACGATGAAGTTTACTTCTTATATAAACACCAGCCAAAGAGGTGAAAAAGCATACCTTTCTCGGCCTTTTGGCTAAGATCAAGTGTAGTATCTGTTCTTATCAGTTTAATATCTGATACGTGGGCCATTGGCTCACTCGTTATTAATCCAAAACTTAGTTTTATTTTTTATAATTTAACCTTCTGTTCTATTGAGAGCAGTTATTGGTTCACTGAAACAAATTATTTAATTTTCTACTAAACATGTATTATCTGAACTACGATGATTTTTATATGTTTATGAACAAGCTGTTGTTTCTTTTTGCTGAATAGAGAGAGACATCAAAGTGTCACTACACGTGCTGATATTGGTAACAAGATTGTATTTTATACTTTTTTAGTTCATGTGTTTTTCATTTTACTTCACTTTTTGTAAACATAATGTTGTGTATCAGGGTTTATGAATGTGACACAGAACAGAAGTTCAGATACACAGATGAAAATTCACACTTGAGATGAAAAGTTGTATTATTTCTAATTAAATTAATATTACATCAAGCCCATTTTAATATAAACTCAAATTAGATGGCTAAATAAATGCATAACAGTTCAATCCTCAAGACTTCATACTTGATCAGCTACAGTCCCTTCAGCTCTCATCTTCTATACATTAACCCATATTGTACTTTCCTTCACCGCATGAAGAGTTGAAGAGTATTGTTTATTCAACTTTGACAAAAAAAATAACCTACATACAAACAATCCATTTCAGCCGAACCCATTTTGGGCAGAACCTGTTTTGACCCAAAACAGGTCTGTTTTGACCCAAACCCATTTTATTCGAAACTTGTTTTGACCCGTTACTAAACTGACCAGCCTGTTTTCCGGTCTTATATTTATATGCTAAAATTCTTTAACAGTCATATCTGTCTGATGATACAAATTTTAAATTGCAGGAAAATGTTCAGAATTTTGGATCAATAGTACCATTTAGCTCTAGTGTGAAAAAAAACAGTTGTTGTCTTACCAATTGTAATTTCAAATCAAAGAGAACTTATTAATATGAATTAAAGAACATACCTGTTACAATGGTTGTTCATCGGGTATGATCGAGCACGCGTGATCCATTGTTCTAAGCAGACCCGACAATACGCAGACTTTTCAACTGATAAATGCTCTGTGGAAGACGACTTATGCCTGTACCTTCTATATTTAACTCTGTTAAACACTCCAAACATCCAATTTCCTCAGGAATTTTCTCAACACGAATACAACGGGTGAGATGCAAGTACTTTAAGCATTTCATCTTACAAATGCTGTTTGGAATATCGCGTAAATGTACACCTTCTGTTACAATTAGCTTCTCTAAACATTCTAATCTGCCAAGATCATCAGGCAACTCTTCAAGAAGCAAACAAGATCTAAGCTCAAGAGATTTCAGATGTTTCAACAAACAAATGCTCTCGGGCAGATGCTTAATCTCTTTCATCGATAAAGTTAGCTCTTCTAGACTTTCTAATCGGAATAGATCCTTGGGGGCCTTGGGAATACTGCCTTCGAGTGTAAACTTTTGTAGACCTTGTAAACCACAAATACTTGTTGAAAATGACTCAAGGTTTGTGCAAGCACATAGACCGAAAGAAATAAGCTTCTCAATGTTTCCACTCGACGTGGGGAGAGGTTCATTGTATAAACATTTGAACTGAAACTTTGGACATGTGTTGTTGGAATGCAGTGGGCATATATCTAGGGACTCTGCAATCAGTTCTAACTTATGTAAATGATCAGCATGAGGTGATTCAGACTGCTTGTCAACTAGAAAACTTTCAAACCTTGAACAACCACTTAAGTTTAAGTAGACAAGTTGTTTTAGACATCCCACAGGAGCACATATATCTACAAGATGATAACATTCCTTAAGATCTAACCTCTCGAGATGAGGTGTCAACCCAAGATTAAGATTACTCAACTTAGAACCACTCAAGTAGAGAAATTTGAGCTTTGGACATTCAACAGGCATGCGTAGTTCTACAAGTTCATTACATCCTCTAAGATCTAACTTCTCGAGATCTGGAGTGAGACCAAGGTCAAAGGATCTCAACAGAGAATAACTGAGGTTAAGGGATCTAAGCTTTGATGGACAATGAAGGGGAAAGTGAAGCTCTTTGAAGTTATTACATCCTTCAAGATCTAACCTCTCGAGACGTGGAGTGAGTTCAAGATTAAGGTTACTCAGCTTAGACCAACGGATGTCTAGTAAGTGGAGGTTTGGACATTCAACAGGCATGTAGAGTTCTACAAAGTCGTTACATCCTCGAAGATCTAGCCTTTCGAGATTTGGAGTCAACCTAAGGTTTAAGGTTCTTAACTTTGAATAAGCCAGGCTAAGGAATCTAAGCTGTGGGTTCTCAACAGGCATGTGAAGTTCTACAAACTCATTACAACCTCTAAGATTTAACCTCTCGAGATGTGGAGTTAGCCCAAGGTTAATGTTACTCAACTTAGACCAACGTAGGTCTAGTAATTTGAGTTTTGGACACTCAACGGGCATACAGAGTTCTACAAGGTCATTACATCCTCGAAGATCTAGCCTCTCAAGATGTGGGGTCAATCCAAGGTCAAAGGATCTTAATTTTAAGTAACTGAGGTTAAGAAATCTGAGTTTTGGACATTTAACGGGCATCTGAAGTTTTATAAAGTTATCGCATCCTCCAATATCTAACCTCTCGAGATGTGGAGTCAACCCAAGGTTAAGGCTATGCAACTTACACCAACGAAGGTCTAGTATTTTGAGCTTTTGACACTCGGCTGGCATGCGAAGTTCTGTGAACTCTGTACATCCTCGAAGATCTAACCTCTCAAGATATGGAGTCATCCCGAGATCAAAGGTTCTTAACTTTAAAAAGCTAAGGTTAAGAAGTCTAAGATTTAGGCATTTAACAGGCATATAAAGTTCTATAAAGTTATTACATGCTGTAAGATATAACCTCTCAAGATGTGGAGTAAGCCGAAGGTTAAGGTTATTCACGTTAGACCAACGAAGGTCAAGTATTTTGAGTTTTGAACATTCAACTGGCATATGAAGTTCTACAAATTCACTACATCCTCCAACATCTAACCTCTCGAGATGTGGAGCCCAAGATTAAGGTTCCTCAACTTAGACCAACGAGCATCAATTGATCTTAGCTTTGGACATTCAACATCCATGTGAAGTTCTACAAAGTCATTACATCCTCGAAGATCTAACCTCTCAAGTTGTGGAGTGAGCCCAAGGTTAAGGTTTCTCAATTTAGACCAACGAAGGTTGAGTAATTTGAGGTTTGGGCATTTAACAGGCATGTAAAGTTTTTCAAAGTCATTACATCCTCCAAGATGTAACCTCTCGAGATGTGGAGCCAACCTAAGGTCAAAGGTTCTCAACTTTGAACGAGTGAGGTTAAGGGATTTGAGCTTTAAACACTCAATTGGCATGTGAAGTTTTGTAAAGTTACTACATCCTCCAAGATCTAGACTCTCGAGATGTGGTATTAGCTCAAGGTTAAGGTTAGTCAACTTAGACCAACGGAGGTCGATTACTTTGAGCTTTAGACATTCAACAGGCATGTGAAGCTCTAAAAAGTCATTACAACTTCCAAGATATAACCTTTCAAGATGTGGAGTCAACCCAAGGTCAAGGGTTCTTAACTTTGAAGAACTGAGGTTAAGAGATTTAAGATTATCAAGTACCTATCACATGCAAATAAAAAAGATGAATGTTAGTATCATGACAAATAAAGCATAATAATGTATCATGGAAAACAAGCTAACAACCATTATTTTACCTTTCTTTTTCCCTCTTCCCAGAGTTGAGTAATATTGCTGAAACACATTTCTAGATGAACGAGATTATTTGCCTCAAATGTTTTAGGTAAACACAAAAATGGGTAATAATGCCAATGTAGAAATCGTAAAGAACTTGGTAAGTGCTGTCCACCTTCATCAAACTTCCAACCGCTACTTAAAATATCACCATGACCTTTACGAAGACAAAAAGATCTATTATTCACATAAAGATACCTAAGTTCCTTCATGTTTCTTAGACCTTTCATAATAATAGTTGGATGGAGATCCCCTTGACGTAGTTTTATACATCTTGTTGCTTTAGTACCCTGTAAGTAAATAAAATGTCGTAAAGAAAAGCTTATAGATGAAGTTTTGTAATAACAAATACAAATGTTTGTTTTACACATTATTAATAATTGTTTTGTAACAAATAAAATATTGGTTCTACATTTTGTTAATAAATTTGAACCATACCAAGTCCTTAACAAGTATATCTTTAATCTCCTTGTCAATCCATAATCTGTTGTGTTTATTAGGCTCGGTAGGGTGCAAACGACGAACAATGTTTCTGCCCATTTCTTCTACATGGTCATGCAAGCATAAATGGTCACTATCAGAAATGGTTATCAAAGATTTTTGCTCAAGAACTCTTAGACCGATTTGAGCATGAAATCCGCAGCTTTCAAGTCTTTTGATTGCCTCGTCTTTCAATTCACCTTTCAATATGCAGGCAACATCTAGGAATATTTCTTTTTGGTCATTATCTAGACCATTATAGCTTAGTTCCAGTTTTTCTAAAGTTTGCTTCAACGGGATTGTGTTTAGTCTTTCTATAGCATCTACCCATTCATGCTCAGTTTTGCCACATAGAAATGATCCTAGAACTTTTATTGTTAAGGGAAGACCAGCAGCATAATGTACAAATTTCCTTGATAGATCTTCAAAACCTCTAATTGGAATCTCTCTCCCAAACGCATACCTACTAAAGAGACAAGTTGCTTCCTCATGCGATAATAGGTTGACATCATGAACAAAGTTCACCTTGTGGGCTGTCAACACTTGCTCATCTCTTGTTGTGATGATTATTTTACTTCCTGAATTAAACCAATTAGGATCACATGCTAACGCCTCAAGCTGCTCTATACGATCCACATCGTCCAAAACAAGAAGAACCTTTCTATTACACATCATCCTTTTCAAAATATTTGTCCCAGAATAAACACTTGATATTCTAATGCTTTGATCATTTAACACATCTGAAAGGATTTGTTTTTGCAATTTCTTCAAACCAGATAAAGAGTCTTTTGAAACTTCTCTAACATTCTCAACAAAACTTTGACCTTCAAACCAAATGCATATCTCATCAAAAACAGCTCTAGCTAGAGTTGTCTTCCCACTGCCTCCCATCCCTTTAATCCCTATGAAGCTAACATCATCGGAACTAGTTTCTAAAGATGAAACTACATCCTTTACACGAGTCTTCATGCCTACTAATTTTGCATCAACGCTAGAATTGATAAAACGCAACTCTAATGATATCTCTTCAACGATTTTTTGGATGAATTTAGATTCATGCCTGTGTGTTAAAAAGGGATTAGCCTCAGAGGAAAATAATTAGAGTATTTTTACTTTAGAAATATATTTGGTTTCAGAAGATATTGAATATAATAAGTTTTATTCAAGAGTGAATAAAGCTTCTGAATCTTATTTGCTTTCCGAAGAAAATTGTCCAACAAAACTTATAAGTATTTAAAAGCATATTTAATCTTCAAAAGATATAAAAGAATTTCTTTCGAAGGTAAATGTATTAGAAGTAGTTATCGGATTTAAAGACATAATGTTCTTTCAAAGACAACTTAATGTCTTTCGAGAGAAAATATATCTTAAATTTTCAGAACTCTAAGGAATATCATTTTAAAAAAAAAATTCTTCCAAAGTGAACTAGGCTTATATAGGTGATGATATAGACAATTTAAGACACACATATTTAAAAAATAATTTCGAGTTTAGTTTTAAGTTCAATCAAATTACTACATGAAACACTTAACTTCAAATGCATAACATACAACCATAGATACACTAATAAAATATATAATATTATATACTCAATTATTCAACTTTCATGTTCAATCACTTAACTAATGAGCTGTTTGGGATTGCTTATTTAGAACAACTTTTGACTTTTGGAGGGGTGAAAAGACCAAAATGTCCCTCCAAAAGTCACCAGAAGTTAAACTTTTGGAGGGGCATTTTGGTCTTTTCACCCCTCCAAAAGTCAAAAGTTATTCTAAATAACAAACAAACAAACAAACAAACAAACCCAGTATATCCCACTCAAGAGCAGGGTCTGAGAGGGGTAGGTGGTGGCAAGTCTTTCCTCTATCCAGATCGGTAGAGAGACCGCTTCCAATGAGACCCCTGGCTCACTACAAAAGCTATAACGCTAGCGAATCAACATATATTCAAACGTACGATATATGATATATGGTAATATGGTACAACACACATCGTACAATAAACATTAAAATATCACCAAAAGGAAGTATAAAATGAACAAGCATGCATCAGGAAAGCAGCAAGTTTCCCCTTAAAGGTCCAAGCGTACTACATACACATCAGGCCCCGTAACAAGTAAAGAAGGTCCTTTCCTAGCTACAGAGACCACTAAAAGTCCTTAATTTTAATTCTACGTCTCCACTCACTCCTATCCTCGATCATGTGCTCAGAGAGGTGCAAGTGTTCCATATCTCGCCTAATTCTCTCTTCCCAAGTCAACCTAGGTC
>BJCO01465927.1:0-12229 GCA_018326465.1 Flaveria floridana
TAAAAGACAAAACGATTAATGCATACCATGATGATGTTAAGATCCTCCTGTGCAATATTCTCCAAAGAAACTTGCTTTATTGCAACAAAATCTCCATTCTCCAAATCCAAGCCCTTGTATACTCGACCATATGCTCCTTTCCCAATCTCATCTCCAAGCATCTTCCAAAGTCCAGAAATATAACACATGTAAATTCAATATGCAAGAGAAACCGTGCCAAAAGTAGACCGTTCAAAAATAGAAAAAGTTTACACCAGGACAAAACAAAAAAGTAAAACCAACCGTGATGCACTGAGGACAAACTTGGTCTTGGTACACAATATTCCCCTTACAATTATGTTAGGTACCCTAATAATCTTATACTTACAAAAATACTCACTCCGTCACTCGTAGTTTCTTTTTTGAAGTGGCAAACAACCACACTAGCCCTTATTTCTAAAAATAATCAAACTTGCAGCCTATGGGCCATAAAGACTGGTTTTGGAGAGCACCAAAAAGATTCAACGCCCCGATGCTACACAAATTACAAGCATATTCCAACCACCCCATTATGCAAATAAATATCGTCGTACCACAAAACCCAGCTATGATATCTCAGGTGATATCTGGTTGAGTTCTACCTATTCAAACTATTTTGCCAGGCTACATTGCTAAGCTCATAAACCAAGTCAATTCTACAGATTTGATACTTAGTTTCCAAACACATACTACAGAATCAAATAAATGCAGCCCCAAATTGTCAATTTACACACAGTACTAACCACGTCAACCATTCACACAACTTCTCTGGAAACTCAAACCTATCTAAAAACATCTTGGAGTCTCCAAAAAGAACCATTTTTTAATAATTTGCATCAAATCTCGTGCGCAGTATTGGCTATAGAACACGTTACATCCCGAATTATTCCATCTAATTACTTGAAGAAGTTTAAAGTGTCAAAATTTTAAGATCACACATCAAATTACATTCATAGAGTACACGATTTAGCAACCAATGTCAAAACCACAGCTCCAATCATGAAATAACAATAGAATTACCAAACATGCCGCATAAATTGGGCAAAATAACAGGCATTACTTACGTATTTGTTGTCCAGGGTCTTCGACTTGTGTAAGGCGGTGGTCGTCGGTTGCCGAGACATCTCTCCCCCCTCACTGTCGCTTTGAATTTCAGTAAGTGGGAGGGTTTTGAGTAACCCTAGAACATGAATTACGCCATTATTGATTGTTTAGGTGGAGCAAAGCGCTAATAGGCGTTTGATTATGCAACTTTAGGGCAAAAGAAGATGTGATGCGACACAGTGGCCCCGGTGAAAGTGATCGGCGACTGAATCTCCGACGAGAAATCGAAAGGAAAAAGGAAGAGGGACAAAGTGGTGGTGTTAGGTTGCTCCAATTGGTCGGTCTTTCTGTCATGATGTCTGTTAAAAGCCTGATTTTAGTGGGGTGATTTTGTATTTTTATTCACACCCAAAAAGTTACTGACTTTTACTTTTTGAGTTTTTATTTAAATTTAAGACTAGTGGATACGGACTCCGTGTTACGATGGGAGAGAAAAAAGTTAAAATTGAAATTTTATCGTGAACTCTCGTATTGAATGTAGAATAATGAGACTAGCGAATCATGTCAAGTGATAAAAATAAACGTCAGGTAAAAATAACTATGTTGAGGAAACTCTAACAGTTAAAATATTAATGTTTACAAAAGTTAATAGCTTACAAATTTAGATTTTATAAAAATCATATGTTAATAAGTTGTGGGAAACAAGAAAGGAATCCAAGCTTTGAATTAGTTTTTACAACTTGGACATTTGCGCGTCGATTGTGGTACAACTTTATATTAAATGGAACTCACACCTGGACGTATAAAAATAAGCATGTCACAGCAGTATGTTAGGAAATCTATTAAGTTTTATTGGAGAAAAAAACAAAAATAAACAAAAAAATTTGAATACTCAAAAATACAAATGGATGAGTTCTTGACATAAAATGTACATAAATCTAAAGAGTGCTCAAAATAAAAACTTTCATTTTCATTTTATGTAAACCATAGGAGCAAAGGCAAAGACATGTTGCATTTCACCTTTAAGTGCATGATCAAATATAGTTTTGTTTTATTTTATTTTATTTTATTTTATAGGGTTTTAATGTAATTATTCGGAAAACCTAAAAAAAATCTCGCAACTTGAACAATACACGGTACCGGAAAATCAATCTAAATCATTATCCAGATTCGAGTTCCTTATTTGATTATTTTATAGATTTATATGTATTTTAAAATCGGTTTATTCAAATATCTGTTTTACCCCAATAATACTTTAACTAAATAATATGCAAATAGACCTATTTCAATGGATGTGTTGCATACTACCATGCATCTATTTTTTACAAGCTAAAACTTAAAAACCCAATGTAATCATTTGATAAAGTAAACAAAAATAGTATTTAATAATCGATTATTTGATTCAGTTACCTTCGATTCTTCGTAACCGAATCATCAAAGATAGCAGAGATGTGAGAGTCAGAGTCTGAAAGAGTTGCAGTTGTGTGAGGAAAAAAAAAACAAACATAGTAAAAAAATATGAAAAAACTATTTGAGTTATCCAAATCCAATCCGAATTGAGTTTAGATAGATTCGCTTAGGATTGAGGCACCCTCAGCTCGGGTAGGATCAAATTTTGAATAGATTTATAAAATTATCAAATTCAAGAAAATCTGATTAAAAGAAATAGTTATTCGACCTGATGAACACCTATGATGAATACCATGACTTCTCAAGTTCTCAGCCATTCAAGTCGGGTCTAAAGACAAGTGGGTTGGGTCGGGTCGGGTATCCATATCCAAACAGATCTACGGGCAATCAGCCATTCAAGTTCTCACGGTCTTCACCCTGGCGGCAGAGGAGCAAACGAGGTCATCTTCAGTCACAGTTTCTTCTCTCCGTCGCTAATGAGAAACCCTGAGGCGCTTCTGAATCGGCATCTCCGCCACTATTCATCACCGGAGCTACTTCATCTCCTTCTCTTCTGTCTCATCATCTTCACATCGTTTTCAATCCAATCGGTACGTTCCGACGCCAGCAGTAGCACAGAAGAATGGCAGATCCTCACGAAGTACAACTTCTCATCTCAAATTCGCCTGAATCCTCATCTGATCGTCGTTGTCACCGTGCCGTGTAACTCACTCTCTTAAATCTCAACTGAAACTGTTTGTTTATTGAAGTTATCACCTGCATTGGATTACGCAAATCTGCATCTATGTTGTTTTGTGCTCCAGTTTGTAGAAATAGCTATCGATGTATAGGAGATGTGAGATTGTGAATCGGCTCCAATTGGAAAACAAATGATGCATCTATCATTCTATAGTTATTACCTGCATTTCATACGAAAATCAGTAGCTGTATTAATTTGCACTCCAGTTTGGGAAAATAGCTATCGATGTGTAGGAGATATGCTGTTGACAATCGGCTTCAAATGAAAAACAATGATGCTTCATTTTATTGACTCGTACATAGTAACTATCAGAGCAAAATTGAGCTGTAGGTTATACCAGTTATCAAATTTTTAAGAGAAGTATTAGAATCCACATGGATTGTGAACTTACATATGAGTATTTACTTTTGAGTCTTGTCTGAAGAGGGATTGGTGGTTTATGAAGCTGTGTTGCCCATGGATTTATGTTGCTATGTGGAATCTTAGTCTTCGTTATGTTAAGATGATTTACAATATGAACATTATCTTGATGCAACCTGCTTTACGGTATATGAATTGTGTGATAGCTGTGTCATGTTTGGCAAAAGATAGTGTGTGTATAATTACTATTGTTAACTTCAGCATATTTTGAAGATCTAGAATAAACTAGGCTTCGGCTGGTTTTACTTGATAGTACAACGGATGCAGGTTTCTAATAACTCCTGTCAGATACAGGCTAAATTAGACTGGAAGCAACAAACTATGACTGTGTAGATGCTCTATTGTCAAATACTATATTCATTTTTATGAAGATATTACCCTCACTAGCCTATATCTTAGTAGATATTGACATATTGTACACTTCCTAGCGTGATTCAACCTTAAGAGGATCTGTCATATAATACATTTTCGCTTATTTTAAGGCTCGTTGATTTAATGTCTTTTTCTTTTGACAGTTAAGGCTGTATTGTACCTTTAAACCAATTAAAACTGGATATGTCAAGTTTGGACTGAAACCAAGAATGCTATTTTATGTGGAAGAGAATTTGTTTAACCTTATCTATGGGTTAGCACACAGGAATGTGTTTAACATAACATGACTAGGTATATTCATGTGTGCTAGACTTGTGTGTTTGAATTGTGCGCATTAAAACGACAAATTTAAAATATTCCATGCGAAATGCTACCAAGTATCTGATAGTTCTTATTTTAATTCATAGGGTCTGGTGAGGCCCGATCTATTATGAAAGAAGTAGCCCACACTGTCACTAAAAGGAAAGAGGAATTTAGAAGTCTGAAGTTGATGCTCGTTCACAGAAATCATGATAAGATGCTGGCAGATGCGTTGGGTGCTAAAATGGAAATAAATATTATATGTTACCACCATTCTTTTCCATACAAGTATCAAGGAGCACTTCGGGTTCAAAACATATTATCATCCGTTCATTATCTTATGTCACATTTACCTGAAGAAATTCCCCTGAAGTCTTTATCAACCACAGAGGACCTAACAACATTCCTTACGTCAACTGACAAGGCTTTACTTGTTTTGGAGTTTTGTGGATGGACACCCAAACTGATGGCCAAAGTCATGAATAATGGATCTCAAAACACATCTGGTATTGCTTCCTTACTATTTTCACTTTTTTTGTAGAGTAAAACAAACTTAAGGCCAAGTATTGTTGAGGTGGGAGGTTACCTGACTTGCACTATGGAAGCTGCCATAGCTCTATCTTTCCTTTCGGAGCAAAGCAAATATGTTATTCGCTATTCTGTTGATATTTGTGTTATTTGAATGTGTAATATTGCATCTTATAGTTCTATATGTATGTTAGAGGTGTCGATCTTAATCCATATACTTATGAATGGGTCGATTCGGGTTATGTATTATCTCTAACGTGTGAAAAAATAACTTAAGAATAAACATGTCAAATGGGTCAAAAACCTCTTGAAGTTTATTTTTTAACGCATAAAATCTCCTAAATCATTTTATTCAAAATAGTATATTGTTAAAAATGAATATGTAAATTTTAATCATATTTAACACAATAAAATTTATTAAACGTTAATTTTTTTGATAAAAAATTGTTTTGGGACAACTCGACTGACCCATACAGACAGAAAGACACCTGTTTTGAGCCATTAACTAACCACTCATTTTTTCCTTTCAACACACACACAAGTCTAAGTGATAATGTCTTCTAAAAGTAGCAACTAGAATCCTCCATCTTAGGAGACAAATAACCAGCATATAAGTTGATTTTACAGCAGTAAAAAGTGAAACCAAGAATCCTTTGACTCTCTATGGTCATAAACATGTTCTATGGTACTAATGAAAGCCATACAGGTATTTCTCTTGGGAAAGGGTTATTTGGAGAAAACTACGAAACAGGTGCAATTGATGGGAAGAAGAATCAGGTGGATGGTAGTTTCTATTTCCACATAATTATAAGCCCAAAAAGTAAGTAAAAGGTGCTGATAAAAATGATACATATTTTCTTTCTTGAACAGGGGATGGAAAATGAAAATATCACCTGCAACATTGATGAGCAGTTTAATGAGCTTCCTGGGCTTGGTGAATTTACTCCTCTCAACGAGAGTGATTTCTGGGAGACTAAGAAAATGGGATCAAGTGACGGAGATCCATCTTCATGCAGTTTTGAGGAGTTCCAGTTGTTTGAATCTTCCCTGTACAATTTTACTAGTTTCGCTAGAGAATTCTTTCTGCCACCTGAAAGGTTAAAGTTTGGTTTAGTGTCTGAGAGATCATTAATTTCATCGTTAGGTGTTGCAGATACTGGTTCATGGTTAATTATGCAATACTCTACTGGATGCCCTAGCTGTGCTAAGGTCTTCAAAGGAGGAAGTGATCTCAAAAGAATTAGAGAGGTTAATTCATCACCTGTTATTGAGGCAAGTTTATATGCTTTCCTCTTCCATCATTACGTCTCATCATGTTTGAAGTCTGAAGATCTATGAATGTTTCAAATATTAGCTTTTCTGAATCTCATGAGGTTTCAATGTAGCCCTTCATTTTTTATTTTTTTTGCTGATTTCTTGATTACTATGCAGCTTATAGGGGATGAGTATGATTTTGATCCTGGTTTACCATCAGATAGGCCATCAGTACTCCTTTTCATCGATAGATCATCCGATTCTTTAAAAGTTAGAAGAAAGAGCACTGAATCTCTTACTGTTTTAAGAGAACTAGCGCTGCACCATTATATTCCATCCAAAATGGATATTCAAAACATAGTCAATCAAGCTCACGTCCCAAGGGCTGTTTCCCACCATCCTAAATTGGAGATGTCAACATCATCTCAAAAGGTATCTTCACTAAAAGATAAGATTACTATCATAACCATGAATGAGGGTAAGCATATTACTTTTGATGATATTGCTTCAAATTTGCAAGGTAATTCCTTGCAAGATGTCTTGGCATATGTTCTTCAGCAAAAGAAACAAAAAAAGCTGAGTTCACTTGCTAAAGATGTTGGGTTCCAGCTACTCTCTGATGATATTGATATCACAATGTCAGAAATTAATGTTCAATCTGATGGGAAACTGACAGAACTAACTACGAAAGATCTTAGTGGCAGCAATATTGAGTCTGAAAAGGATCAGGCATCACATAGGGATGATCTAGAACAATCTGGAAAGGATGATGAGAAGATTTCTGTTGACACAAGTGCTCAGTTAGTTGCCAATTTTCAAAACGAGGAAGTTGAAAAGGGATCCAACTGTTCATTTTTCTTTGTTGATGGAAAATTTCGGTTACTTGAAGCATTGACGGGGGTTTCAAAGATTCCTTCATTAGTGATTATTAACCCTATTTCACATCAACATTATGTCTATCCTGAAGAGGATGATTTTGGCTATTCTTCTCTATCTGATTTTCTTCACATGTCTCTTAATGGAAGTCTTCTACCATATCAACGATCCAAGTCTCTTGTTCTTGAATCCAAGAAAGCCCCACGCCCACCATTTGTCAATCAAGATTTTCACGAGGTTGATTCTATACCACGTGTTAATGCTCTTAAGTTTATGGAGTTGGTTGTTGGTAACCATTCTGGTTGTCTTAGTCCTGACTGTGCATGGAAGAAAGATGTCTTGGTGCTTTTTACTAGTAGTTGGTGTGGATTTTGTCTGAGAACAGAACTTGTTCTTCGTGAAGTATACCGTGCATTCAAGGGTTATGGCGATATGATGAAAAGTCAATTTAGAAATGAGCAATCCTCATCAGGAGATGGTAAGTCCTAAAGATATATTACCTTTTCACTTCTTTTTTCTTTCCACTTATTGGTTCTTTTACTTCTTTTACAGTTTCACCCTGTCCCATTATAGATTTTTGCGTCATTTGTTACTGTACCTTGACCAGTCAATTCAATACACAAATATAAACTTGATCGCAATTAGAGAAAATAACCGTTTCAAATATAAAAGATGCTGATATAGGCTTATCGAACATGCTCGTCTCTGACATCTAAAGGATTATTTGTAAGGCTTTATAATGTTATACAGGTTACTGTATGTTGACCTGTCAATTCAAATAAACGTGATCATGATTAGAGAACATAATTGTTTCAGTATAAATGTGATCACAATTATAGAAAATTAGTGTTTCAGCATAAAAGATGCTGATATAGGCATATCTAACTTGCTTGTCTTTGACATCTAAAGAATTATTTGTAAGGCTTCTATAATATTATACAAATCTATGCATTTGTCTATATATCATCATTTTCATTTTTAGTTCTCTTCTCGTATTATTTGGTTGTATGCATGACTTTCTAACGTCACCTGCCAAGTCTCTGGCTACATGAGCAATGCAACCATGTTGCTAACGAAGGTTGTAATGTGATGCAGATGGCATTAATGACACCATGAGGAAGCTTCCAATGTTCTATATGATGGATTGCATAGAAAATGACTGTAGTTTGCTACTGAAATCATTGACTAAGGTACTTATTTTTCTTTACTCTTGTTTTTTGTATGCATATCTGTATGTTCAAATCAAGCTTTAGGTTTCTGTATTCCATTTTAACGGCATGAAATCAGTAAGCAACATTGATTACGTGTTTACCTCATGGTGTACTTAGACATCGTCTCATAACTTCGGGATGCTTTTTGCTTTATACTTCCCTTTGAATCATTAAAATCTATTTGATATTTTAACCTGTAATTCTCCATAACTAACTTCTGCTGTAAGTTATTTTCTTTGTATAACTCATACCCCGCTTATTTCCACTATGAATATCTTGTGGTTGTAGCAGTTACACACACACGTATTACAATGGCCTACTATTAAAATGCATCAGTAATTTTATCGTTGTCTTATGCATTATTGATATGCTTTCAAAATGCAGAGGGATCTTTACCCGTCTCTGCTGTTGTATCCAGCAGAAAGGAAGGAAGCAGTCTTGTATGATGGAGAATTATCTGTATTGAATATTATCAAATTTATTGCTGATCAAGGTGGCAATTCTTACTGGATTTATAAGGAGCGAGGTGATTAAATCTTATTCTTTGTAGTTCTATTCTAACTATAAAACTAAACCATTTCTGTAAGACTAAATGAATGCTTGATACCAAGAAAATGTGATTTTCTCATCAAATTATCACTTTATTGATTATAGGTTTTTATTAAACAAATATTTTTATTTGGATTTTATATTGTCTATACTGTAGGTACTATATGGACTGAAGCTGAATATGAAGCTTGGAATGATAAGCTATTTAAGGATGCACCCGAACCTGTAATGCAAGAGGAAAACCATGAGATTCTACTAAAAGACCGGACCCAGTCCCAGACCCAGACCCAGACCCGGATCCAGACCAAGGCCCAGACGTTAGGGATCATTAACGACAAGATTGGGCCACGTACACCATACGATTCCAATGAATCTGGACATGAAATAGTGCCTGGTTCCGTACTTGTTGCAACACAAAAACTTGCTGGTGTATATCCATTTGCCAGATCAAAAATTCTAATAGTCAAAGTAAATCAAACTACTGGATTTCAAGGTCTGATAATCAACAAGCTTATCAGTTGGGATTCCATCACATCACTTGAAGAGGGGTTGGATTCCCTGAAACAGGCACCACTATCTTATGGTGGCCCTGTCATAACACGCGATCTGCCTCTTGTTTCTTTAACTCGACAATCTTTCAAAGATGAGCTCCCTGAAGTGCTACCAGATATCTACTTCCTTGACCAACTAGCCACAATTAATTTGATACAAAATCTGAAGTTACATAATCGGTCCATGACTGACTACTGGTTTTTTGTGGGGTACTCTGCTTGGGATTGGAACCAACTATTTGATGAGATTGCTGATGGGTCATGGAATTTAGTTAATGGAACAGCACAGCAGTTTGATTGGCCTATGACATGAGGTGATTGATTAAATCTTAAATGATGTTAAACCTACACAACCTTTTCACGGTTAAATTAACAACTTTTTACATCAAAGAGCTGTATATAAGATCAAGTTATTTCTGTATTTTTTTCTTCAGAGATGGTCATAAATGCTGTTTTGTATTCATGATCTTTGATTCATTACAAATAGATAGTTTCAAAATTGCTTGATATCAGTTATCACCCTTCCAATTGTTGTTGAAAAGCCATATTTTATTTTATTCTTTTTCTTATTAATTGTTTCAATATTATGCGAGGTAGATAGATGACTTGCAGATATCCAAGTATTTATTATGTATGGAGTATTTTGTGTATATGCCTTACAGATACAATAAACAAATTGAAGGGGCTAACCCCAGCAGATTTATACAAATGACAACATTGCAGCTTGGAAAGAAATGAATAACAAAAAGTATTCTCCTGTTCTTAAAGTTTGAAGCCATGCTCAAATCAGTTTTTGGTTCCGCATAGATCCACTGCTGAACTGAAAGGGTAGATAAATGTTATGTCTGTAACATTATGAATAACCAACCATATTAAACTATTGTGTTTATTGATATGAGTTCTTTAGCTCAAGTAACTTGGACCATCTCCTATCCACAGCTGGAGCCTTTGCTTTGCTTATCTCTGCAAAAGTGCAAATGGAAGCAAAGGTATGCAAATAAGATATTTTTGCAATGATTATAACGTATACTAAGATGCGTTTTCTTTTCTTTCTACTTTTCTAGGGCTTATTCAAAATTTCACTGCTTATTACTTACGTTTTACCCCAAGTTCTGATTTCTCACAGGCATCTGAACAGGTTTCCTGCAAACATACAAAGATCCTATTTAAAACTCTTTCATACATACTACTATCATAATACACCCATCTTGCTTCCTAAAAATATCCACCTTTATTTTGCATCTTCAAATAGTTTTGTTTATTTTATTTGTCTGTTTTATATAATACTCGTTGAAAGACAATAGTTATGGGAGTTCCATCACACCAAAATAATTTTGAACTTAAGAAGCAAAATATTTGACACGAGAAAGTCAAACGAAGACTATTTTTGAGGGCAGACAGGGGACGAAACGACTGTCTGTCGGTTCTTACTTACGTTCACTGAAGTGGTGAGCCTAACTGTGTCCTGTATTAACGAGTCAAGATCTGCTTCACATCCAGGTTTCACATAGATAACCTGTAAAATATCATTTTCTTTAATCCAGTTACACTTGCAACCCTATCTATGTATGCATGTTTATCTATAATGTATTTCTATGACTTTATATCAAAAGAAAGAGGTATACTGATGGATCGTCGCCCCCAATTTCAGGTAGCTGATTTGAGTCACCGTCTTTGTTACTCGAGAGGACCCACACATTGAAGTTTGTAGTGATCTGGAACAGATCAAATCAATAAACACAAATTTCAAGTTTAACAACATGCAAGATTCAGAACACCTGTCTGCAGTAAGGCAAAGAACAGTTGCTACACTTTCTGGTGAAAGACGTGTCAATTTTCCCATCAACCGAAAGCCCAAAGCCTGCATGCTGGTAAAAAAGTAACTTACATCTTATAATACATTCCCATAATCATGTTTTAACTAATCACAAACAATATGGTTAAAGAAGAGACCCTATGAATTGTTAGAGACACGAGAACCCGTGAGTTATTAGGATCACCATCTTCAACTAAATCATCCAATTGTAGGTCTCTAAGTGAGAAATTATAGTCAGCATTCCAGTTCCCCTGCCATTTTCCTTCGGCTGTTGATATTCGTATCAGCCTTTTCGCCACCTTCTTCCCTACCTGAACAAAACAGATTAGTTATTCCATATATTTTGGTAATTTAAGGATTATTATTATTATTATTATTTAATTATTATTGAATTGGACATACAAGTAGTAGAAATTACCAGTGGGACGTTGTTTCTTTGAATTGAAGCAGAAAGAGTGTATTTGGAGAAGTTAAGAGATTTGTTGTGTGTTGGATTTGAAGCTGGTAAAAGAGATGTTAAGTTTCCAGAAATGCAGTATCCCATCTTTTGGTGCATCTAGTCACCTTATCTCCTGGTTTTATGTAGTTGCAATTTGTGGTTTATATCTTTTGGCTAGATCCCTAGAAGCCCTTGAAGTTCGGTAAAGTTTACAAAAAGTGCCCATTCTTCATCTTTGAGCACATTTGAACCCTTGAGGACCTAACAAGAAGAAAAGTTGGGTAATATCAGCTCTGACTCGAGCTCATTGTCAGAGTTGGGTGCTGATAAATTGTGGCTCGTATATTTATATTTGAGTCACTCAATGAGCAAGCTTCCTAAAACTCGAACTTGGCTCAAAAGTTTATCTTAGCCAATTAGCTCGGGCTAATTTACAGGTGAGTTTTGGGCATATGAGTTAGGAGACAGAGTAAGGGGCTGTTTGGCAACTTCTGAATGGGTAAGTGCTGAATCAATAAGAGATCTGAACCAATAAGAGGTCTGAACCAATAAGTGTTGAACCAGATTAAGTCTGTTTGGTTGGATATCTGTTTGGTTATAACTCTTAATATTGAATAATTATTAAAAAAAATACAAACCATAATAAAAAAATCATCTATTTATTAAAATACAAACCATAATATTGAATAATTATTAAAAAAA
>BJCO01465928.1:0-11937 GCA_018326465.1 Flaveria floridana
TATGGTCATCTAATGAACATATATTTCAGCTTATAAAAGGGTTTATAAAGTTGTAATACCGCTGCGTTTTTCAGAAAGTTTAAATGGTTAAACTATGATTTTATGTTCTAACAAACCCAACACTTTGTTCTCTAACTTACAAAATGAATTGCCATCTTTTATATACTTATGTATTGAAAATTATGAAAATCTCACCAACATTATTGTTGACATTTTATTTTTAACATGTTTCAGGAAATACTCGAGTATGATCACTACTTTGAAGCTTATCACATCTAGGATTGGACCTAGTGAAATAAACGAATGAACTTGTCACATTTAACTTTTATATCATGATGTTATCTTTGTTTGAGACTTATGTTTGAAATGTTACCTTTGAAACTTATGTATAATATATTTGGATTTAATAATAGCGTTATCTGGCTGTGAGCGATCTTAACTCTCACATCCCGACGTTTCCGCTGTCAAGGTTAGGGTGTGACAACACACGACAGTTTTGAAAGACAATCTGAATTTTTGACTATCTTGTTTATAACTTGTTAATATATTTTGTTTAACTTTTTGTTACTTGTTAGTTACGTTAGTTAAGTTAGTTTGCTTAGTTATTTAGTTTAGTTACATTTGCCTTTGTCATTCTAAGGCTTAGTTAGTATATGCTTTTTAAGTTAATGTATGTCTGACTCGTCTAGTTCTGAACTTGTTTCACCACTTTTGGAACCTGAACGAATTTTTCGTTGAAGGTTACACGAAAGATCACTAAAAACAATAACCATCAAAGAAGATGTTGTGGAAGGTACACCGTCTAAAGAAGACATGGCTAAACAAGACGAGGAAATGAAGATCACACACTATGCTACACCGTCAATCAATGGTTATGAGTCTAGAGTTGTCCAACCAGTAATAGTGGCCAACAATTTCGATAATAAGTATAGTATTATCCAACTCGTAGAAAACATGGGCGGAAATGGCGCGAACAATTCCTTTTGAAATATTTTCCACCCGATTGCACTACCAAATTAAGAAGCAGCAGCACAAGCTTTCACCAAGATGATGATAAATTATTACATACAGCATTGGAGAGATATAAAGGTCTCCTTCAGAGACACCCACATCACAGACTTGATCTGTGGCTATAGTATCAAACCTTTTACTATGCAATCAGCAAAACACACAAACAAGCTGCCAATCAAAGTACTGGAGGAGATTTCGGAAGTGTCATGCCAACCAAAGCATACCAAGCCTTAAAGAAATCAGCTAAGAAGATCTTTGCTTACCATCCCTTAAGAAACAAGCTCAGTTCTAAAGGAGTTCATGAAGTAGGATCTTAACCCTAGTTGTATCCCAGTTAAAATCCCTAACAATACGATTTGAAAAATAACAAGCCAAGCTGTAGAAAACTCCAACATGATGCAACAAATGTAGGGACTCTCACAAGAACAATTAATGTCCAAAAATCATTACGATGGTTAAAGATGTTGATTACGTAGGAGGCCCAAACAATAACAACAACAACTCGAATTAGAGAAGCAACTCAAATTACAGATAATCGGACAACAGCCAACGATCTTCTGGATTCAGCAGAGAGTCATCTTACCAACAACAGAAACCACCATATCAAAGTCCAAGCAATAGTAACCAAGAGCATGGAGCATCATCAATGGAAGACTTAATACTAAAATGGTTGATAGCCATACAAGCGATAAAATAATACATCTGAAAATATGATTGAAGAAACGAGGAGATGTTCCAAAGAAACAAAGCTGAAATCTAAAACAATAAAGCATCATTGTAAACCATTGAACACCAAATAGGTCAGATAGCACAACAACTATCTGAAAGACCCCAAGGTGCTTTTCCAAGCAACACTGTGACAAACCATAATGCACAAGTAAAAGCGATCACCATAAGAAGTGGCAAAACCACTAGGGGTGATGCACATGCATTACAACTAATCCTATAAGAAGTTGAAACCGAAACTCCTAGTAATGCAAGTGGAAAACAAAAGCAACCTGTTGCTGTTCCTGAAGGGGGTGCTGTCAAACAAAAAAACCTGAAAGAGTTATCATAATAGTTTTAAAGAATGCTATGTAGTTCTTTAAAACAAACTATCTCAAAAGATGACTGATCAAGGAAGCTTTAACATACCTTGCCTAATAAGAAATCTGTCTATTTGTAACGCCTTAGCTGACTTAGGTGCTAGCATTAACCTCATGCCTTTTGTGGTTTTTGAAAGGTTAAACTTAGGTGAACCTAGACCGGCCTGTATGAGCATCCGGTTAGCTGATCGTTCCATCAAATATCCGAGGGGTATCATTGAAAAATAGTTAGTTAAAATCAAAATATTCGTATTTCCCATTGATTTTGTGATTCATGACATGGATGAGGACAACAATGTTCCTCTATCCTAGGTCAACCTTTCTTAGCAACTGTTCAAGCTCTGATTGATGTTTGCACCGTCAGACTTACACTTCAAGTGGATGAGGAGGAAGTAACATTAGACGTAGGACAATCCATGAAACATCCTCAACATCATGGTGACTCACTCTTTACATTCATGTACGTGATTCAATCATAAGCTGTCATTTGAGGGAAACTCTCGAAAATGAATCTTGCAACAATCAATTAATAGACGTCCAAACAACCGAACCCATTTGTTTAGAATAATCCATTCTAGAACTAGAAGTTTTACAACCGAACCCATTTGTTTAGAACAATCCATTCCAGAACTAGAAGTTGAAGAAACATCATCTCATCAAGAAGCATCCGAGATCATTGAACAAGAACAGAACCTAAAGCCAAACCGTCTATCAAAGATCCTCTTGTTTGATAACTCAAAGAAATCCCATCACACCTCAAATACGCCTTCCTTGAAAACACATCTTAACTTCCCGTCATTATCTCATCCACCTTATCCAGTGATGAGAAGAACAAGCTGCTTAATATGCTTAAGGAACATAAACGAGCAATTACTTAGAAAATCGTAGACATCAAGGGAATCGACCATCCTTTTGCACACACCAAATTCTGATGGAGGAAAACTTCAAATCCGTCATTCATGTTTAAATCTGTGTATGCAAGAGGTTGTGAGGAAAGAAGTAATCAAATTGCTAAATGCAGGTTTGATTTACCCTATTTTGATTCTCCCTGGGTTAGTCCTATCCTAACCGTTCCAAAGAAATGATGAGTGACTGTTGTAGCCAATGAGAATAATGAGCTAATTCCGACTAGTACGGTTACAAGATGGAGAGACTGCATTGACTATCACAAACTCAATGATGCCACAAGGAAAGATTACTTCTCTCTACCATTCATCGATCAAATGCTTGAACGATTATAGGGAAAATCTTCTATTGTTTCCTTGATTGTTTCTCAGGTTATTTTCAAATTCCAATTGCTCTTAAAGATCAAGAGAAAACGACATTCACATGTCCATATGGCACGTTTGCTTATCGCAGAATGACTTTTGAATTATGCAATGCCCCTGCTACATTTCAAAGATGCTTGGTAACAATCTTTCATGACATGATCGAACATTCCATGGAAATTTTCATGGATGACTTTTCTATCTTTGAAAACTCATTCGAACAATGTCTTGAAAATCTGGAATAGATGTTGGTTAGATGTGAAGATTCTAACCTTGTCTTAAATTAGGAAAAGTGCCATTTCATGGATACATAAGAAATAGTGTTAGGACAAAAAACTTCTCGAGCAGGACTTGAAGTTGATCAAGCCAAAGTCAACACTATTTCCAAGTTTTTGCATCCCATAATCATGAAAGCAACCAGAAGCTTACCAGGTCATGCATGATTCCATCGATGATCCATCAAGGATTTCTCCAAAATCACACGATTAATGACTCTACTCCTTGACAAAGACGCGTAATTCGTATTTTCTGATAAATGCATCAGTGCATTTAATTTGCTGAAGGAGAGACTAGTAACAACTTTAATCATGGTTTCCTCTAATTATACATTACCATTTGAACTCATGAGTGAAGCAAGATATTTTAGGGTAGGAGTTGCGTTAGGCCAAAGGAAAGACAAGCAACTCCACCTAATTTACTATGTAAGCAAAACCCTAACAATGCACAAGAAAACTACACCACAATCAAAAAAGAACTTGTTATGATAGTTTTCACGTTTGACAAATTCTGCTTGTATCTCATCCGTTCAATAACAATTGTTTACACTAACTATGCAGTCCTTCGTAATCTGTTCAACAAAAAAGATGCAAACCCGAGACTAATACGTTAGATACTTCTACTTCAAGAATTTGAGATCAAATTTGTGATGAGAAAGGAGTGGAGAATCTGGCGTCTGATCATATCTCACGTCTTGCAAATCCAAACCATTCATAATATGAGAAATTCAAAATAAACAACAACTTTCCTCATGAATTCCTTATGCACGTCCTATCCTCAATCGATGAACATCCCTGGTTTTTCGATTTCACGAATTACTTGGCAAGCAGAATTCTTCTCAAAGGAATGACCTATTAGCAAAAGAAGAAATTATTCGCTGATACCAAACATTATAGGACAAAAAGTACTGTTCCTCAAAAGGAGGCATGAGGCCATGCCCCACCGCAAACGAAGGGCCGTGCCCCGTCAAGCACAGGGTCGTGCCCGACCACGTCTTCATGTATGAACTGACCAATATTTAGAAGCATTGTACTTGCACGGGGCCATGCCTTTTAGGCATAGGACTGTGCTTAAACACTTTAGAAAACCTATAAATTTAGGCTTAATTGAAACATTTGAGAGAGCTTTTGGTGAAGGGATACAATGTTGAATTCTCTCTGGGATCAAGACTTAAAGACCCATGGGAGGCTCGGGAGGTGCATACAACACTTAGTAGAAGCTCGAGATTATCTAAACATTATCCATTATAGATCAATAGTGTGATTGTTCCATTTCACCAATGATTTCATATCTACCTTGTATTTTACTTGTTGTTATGCTCTAGCTCATTATGAGCTAAACTCTTCTTATCATCCTAATTGGATTAAACTTATGTAATTTGTGATGAATTAATGGTGTGATTTAGTTATGTTAGTATTATGGTAATCTTGGGTATACTTTTGATGGGTAGCATATACATCTGAACGAGAAGTTATAAACTTATGATTTGTAATTGAGAATATCATACAAGGTTGAAAAAATTATGAATTAGCTTTTATTAGCGAAATGGGTCTTCGTAATAAATCCATGGCTGATGAACTAGAAATGGTTATTAGAAATCATATCGCCTTAACTTTCTGATCATTTGCTGGTTCTTTTTTATTAGTCTGAAAAATCTATAGTAATGTTTATTGTTTTCTAAAATTAATGGTATGTTAAAAGGTAAATTAATCAACTCTCTTTCTAATATTAAGTTAAGTTTTCAGAAATCGTATGTTGAAAGGTTGCACAAGTATTATCTACATTACTAGTGGCTTGAAGGTTAGCGTTGTAAGTGACTTGATGCGGCTTTCCTTTTCACTACGAGAAATATGTGTTAGCTCACATTTATAAACATTAACATAATTATCTTTACTCATATATTTAATCACACCTTGTCATTCATCATAGTTACATAAGTGTAATCTAATTAGGATGACAACCTTAATTCTCTGTTTTAAACCCAAAAGTCTCCAATATACCTTTATTTTACCTTTAGTTATTATTTTAAAAATAAAAAAAACTGGTTACATTAATGAAACTTATCATTTCCTCAAAACAAAACTCATTTCAAAGTTAATTATAAACGTTATCGAGTAGGCTGGTGTATCCATGGATTAATACTTAGTTCTTATTACCAACACTATATTACCACCCGACGAGTACACTTGCTTTTTATATGTGTATTTAGTGTAAGTAATAACCAATTTAAAACTGAATACATGCGAAAATCTTTTATCAAAATATATATACCTTTATGTAAGGTTTATACTTAAAGGCTGATGCAACCAAACCAACCAAAGAGCTTTCAGCATACATGTATGAAGTGCATAGTAGAGTTACTTCAAAAGTTTTACACAACTCAAGAAAATAAGTTAAGTGTAAAATCTTTCAAAGCCAATTGACAAAATCTTCTAAAGCCAAAGATGAAGTATTCTGAAGCTTCAGAGACAAAGTCTTCCGAAGTCAAAGACTGATTTCTTCCGATGATAGAGAATACATGCTTTCTCTGATCACCTTTTGACAAAAAGCTGAACAACTTTACGCTGCCACTCTGAAGACTCACCAACTTAGATATGTTAGTGAAAAGTCCATGCTTTTTTCAACTATAGATTATGGTCATTGGTCTGTAACTTTGTACTTTTGTACCTTTTATCCTTTTGTACTATATTAGGATGTGAGCTATGGCATATCATAGTTACAAGTCAAAAGCAATCTGACTTTTGACTATACATTTATCTTGTTTCCTAGATTAGTGTTTCCAGCTGACTTTCAAAGTATAGCCGGCTGTAGGATGTACTATAAAGTATCTCAAGTTGTTGTATTTATCTTTATGCTTTGTCATACTTGTAATAGAAATTGAGAGCAATATACAACATTCTTGAAAACCATACTTATCTTGTTCTTTGTTCTATCTCATACTTGTGTACATAGAATCATCAACTAAAAACATGTTCTCTATTTGATCTATTAAGTGTTCTAAGTCTTTCCTTATTATGAAACTGATTATATTGACCACCCTTAATCGTCATCTTACAATTGGTATCAGAGCATTTTAGGCTCTTGATTGTAAGATCTCACCATCTTAAATCCCTACAGTTTCACAAATCATTTAATAACTCAAATGGCAGCTCTTACCAAGGCTAACATGGAAACCGGTACCATGACAAAATATCCACTAATCACTCCTGATTACTTTGATACTTGGTGCTAAAAAATGGAAGGCTTCATCAACTCTCAAGACAGTAGGATATAGGGATCTATTGTCTTAGGACCTCATGTACCATGCAACTCTTCAGCTATTGCCGGTGGTGGCATGATACCAAAGGAAGTGGCTGACTACTCAGAAGAAGACTAGAAGACGATTGATGTAGATCAGAAATCCGTGACTGCCCTCCAAACTGCTCTTCCAAACTCTATCTACAGAGGCTTCAAGAAGTGCAAAACTGCTAAGCAACTATGGGATGCACTGAGGCTTATGTATGAGGGGTCCAATAAAGCAAAACAGAACAAGGAAGACCTCTTGAAGCAGCAATTTGAGAACTTCACCTTCAAGACAGGTGAAACCATGACTCAACAATACTTTACGTATGTTGAGATTGTGGATACTCTAATGGATGTTAGTGTAACTCTTGCGAATAGGGACATTATGAGGAAGTTCATGTCATCTCTTCCTAGACAATGGACATACTATTGTGTGGTCATTAAGAGGACTGAAAACCTCATGATCCTTACTCTTACTAAATTGTATGGTATCCTTATGGATACCAGATGGAGATGAACATGCAAAATCCATCAGACAACTCCAACAATCAGCAGAGTTCAGCCCTTCATGTGGTTGAAAGGGATTGTAGAGAACCATAATATTATCTCATCTGCTACCCTAAAAACTCACAAAAGGGTCCTTGTATCATCTTCCTGGAAACACCAAGGGAGAGCTACATCCAAGGAAGCCCATTCCAAGAGACAAGCTCTTCTTAAGCCTTTGTGTATACTAATGAAAGTAGTGGCAACTTTCTTTTCACTCTTGAAGACTTGGACTGTATCCATCCAGATGATCTGGAGTACATGGAGATAGTCCAACAGATTATGGCTCTTCTCACTCAAAGTGCCAAAAGGTTCTACAAGTGGACATGAAGGAAGTTTCCAAGTAATAAAACCAGTGGAATGTTTGGGCTAGAAAAAAGCAAGGTGAAGTGTTACAGTTGTAACCAAATGGGACACTTTTCTACGGAGTGCAAGGCACCAAGAACAAATGGTGGTCAAGCACAACCCAGACCAAACTGGACTAATTGAGTTTTACACATTGAGAAGCCCAAGCAACAAGTTGCAGTTGATGTTAAAGGAGGAGGCTTTGATTGGAGTTTCCAGGTTGAAGATGCATCTCCAAACCAAGCACTGATGGCTGATCATGAAGAAGCTAAGGTATTGGAACATTTTTGTACCCCTGAATGCATTGCTAAAGTTAACGGATATAAGTCCTATAATTTGGATTTGATATCTAACCTTGAGTCCTTAAATATCTTAACAAGTGATTTTAAAAGAGTTGAAAACAATTATAAACTTAAAATAGAAGATCCAGATAAAACCATTTCAACTCTTAAGAATGAACACACCATCTACAGGACTTAAATCAAAGATCTCATCACTAAGTTAACTGAATGCCTGGCTGAGCTTGTGATAGGCAAAGCCAAGGCAAAAAAGTATGTTCTTGAAGAAGAGACCATCAAGAACATTATATCATCATGCTTGCATGCAAAGGTTTGTTATCAGAATAAGAAGGGACTAGGATCTACTGAGATAGCTCCTCAACACACTCTACTATCTGCAAGATCTTCAAGTGTGGAACTTATCAAGATGAGCTTCACCTCATAGACCCTACTCAAGAAGAGGAAGACGAGGAGTTAGTGAAGGATGGATCTAAGATGAGTGAAGAAGATCATTCTA
Source organism: Flaveria floridana (assembly GCA_018326465.1). NCBI lineage: Eukaryota > Viridiplantae > Streptophyta > Magnoliopsida > Asterales > Asteraceae > Flaveria > Flaveria floridana. The sequence goes on from BJCO01465928.1 coordinate 8,606, forward strand.
AGAAGGGTCACTATTCTCCTAAGGAGAGGAAAGAACCAGTGATGACAAAGTTCAAAAGAAAGAATTTGATCAGAGCAGCCAAGAGAAGATCAAAGAAGGCTCAAGAGATCAAGGCCATCTTCACATCTAAATATAAACAAGTCTTTATCTCTATAGGATTTGAAGTGGTGAAGACTGAAGATTTGACTATGGACTCTAATACCAGGAGTTCTAGTTCATGTCCAACTCATTCTTGTGAAGAAAAGAGGGTTGATCAGTTGTGTACCACTACTACACAGCCTGAACCATCCAGTTCCAAGAGCAACCTCACTCTAAAAAGCTTGCTGCATCATCTGAGAAGACGAAGATAGAAATGGAAAGTGATCAAGCTTATCCTTCTACTAAAAAGAAGACTCCCAGAAAGAAGCCACTTGATTGCCTCATGTATGCTAGTACTTCTCATCTTGCTAAGGATTGCATCAACAATCCTAAAAGTAATATCCATATGACCAAGAAGAAAACTTCTGATAAGAACAAGAAGAAGATAGCTTCAGAAGGAAACTTCTGATAAGAACAAGAAGAAGATAGCCTCAGAAGGAAAATCAGCTCCAAAGTGGGAAAGAAGACAAGTAAAAACTTGCCTTCAAAAGAATATTTGGTCTCAAAGAAAGGAATGCTTTCGAAGTACTGAAGCTTGCTACAGTGAAAACAAGATCTTCCTAAGGTCTAGTCTCCAACACTTTTGAAGTTGTCAAAACTTCTGAAGTTTTGAAGGTCAAGTCTAATCTTCCAATGATGGTGTGGAAGATGAAGGAAGACCATGTGACATAAAGTTTTTCATCAACAACAGGAGATGATCCTTAAAGCTTGAATATAGGATCAATCACTGTTGTATTGTATTCAACTCACTTTGACAATCCCAAGACCAATAAGGCTTAGGTTTTCAAACGTAACTAACTATCTTTTCTTTATGCAGGAACAGTTAAAGACCAAAAGAAATTTATGGATCATAGATAGTGGTTGTTCCAGGCACATGACAGGCAATGGATCTTTGCTTCAAAACTTTGAGAAAATTGTTGAGGGTCAGTTGCTTTTGTAGGAGATGTAGGTGGTTACATTACTAGAAGGGGCAGGGTCAAAAATGGTAAGCTCAACACTGAAAGGTAAACTTTGTTAATAAGCTTGGGCACAATCTACTGAGTGTATCCTAATTTTGTGATCAGAGACACAACATGCTCTTCCCTGAGCATGAGTGCATTGTTCTCAAGCCCAGTGTGGTCATTCCTTAAGAGTATATCCTGCTTAGAACCCCAAGAATGGGGAATATGTACAAGATGAATTTGCAAGAAACATCCCCTTCAGAAGAAGTTTCTTGCTTTCTATCTAAAGTAAATATTGATGAGTCTTTTCTTTGGCATAAAAGAATTTTCCATGTAAATTAATTAAGAATGATTTGGTAACTGGAATGCCAAAGAAAGAGTTCACAAGTGATGATCACTGTGTTACATGCCTGAAAGGGAAACAACAAAAGGTGTCTCACAAACCAAAGGAAAAGAACTCCATCACTACAGCCCTACACTTATTAAACATGAATCTTTTTGTCCCCACCAGTGTAATGAATCTAGGAAGGACCTTATATTGTTTGGTGATCACAAATGATTTCATAAGATTCATTTAAGTCTTCCTCCTTAGAAATATTTCATTCTGAAAATTGAGAATCAATGTGATCACAAGTTCAAAACCATAAGATGTGATCAAGCGACTGAATTCAAGAACCAAATTCTTGACACATTTTATGACGAAAAGGGTATTACAAGATATTATAGTGCTCCCAAGACTTCTCAGCAAAATTGTGTTGCTGAGAGGAGAAACAGGAGTATTGAAGTTGCAAGAACCATGTTATCCGACTCTAAACTACCCATCACCTTCTGAGTAGAGGCAGTCAATAGTGCCTGCTATGTGCAGAATAGAGTTTTAGTAGTTAAGACTCATGGTAAGACTTCTTATGAACTGTGGCATAAAAGGAGACCTTTCATTGGTTTCCTCAGATCATTTGGATGTCCTTGCACCATCTTGAATAAGAAAGATCAAGTACCCAAATTTGCTGAGAAATCAGATGATGGATACTTTATTAGATACTTTTCCCAACCTAAGGTTTATAGAGTATACAATCTCAGAACTAGAGTAGTTGAGGAGTCAGCCAATGTGACCTTCAATAAGCACACTCCCAGTGTGAAATGTTTTGGTCCTGATTGGCTGTTTGATCTTGATTTAGTTACCAATTGTTTTAAAATTTTTTATGAGAATGTTTCAGGATCTATAGGTGTCACACCCCCGCTTATAGCGGAAACACAAGGATGCGAAGGACGGGATCGTCATAACACATTGGGGTTTCAAGAGAACAACTAATGGTATTCTCCGTACATGGGTCATGATGTCGCCCGACACATAGGAACACCTGCCAAGTACAGTCAATCCCAAAACGTCATACCATAAATGCCTAAATAAGCCAAAGTTCTATTTGGAAACAAATCAACACACTTGCCAGACACTACCAGATTCAAAACAAACAAAATTACACTCCACAAGATCATATAATTCAAAACATGTCCAAAAGTCTCTTAAAATGTCTAATGCTCCTAGAGGAGCGGTCTCGTGTAAATCCATAGCCAAACACCTAGGCTTTATTACCTGAAAAGACATGCTCTAAAAAGTCAACATACGTTAGTGAGTTCACAGGTTTAAAAGTACAAATATTTTTCCGTGCATAACATGTATAGAAAAAAAGTATACGAAAGAGATACATAGCAGTCAAGATATCAACATAAGTTCTAACACAATCCAAGTCTAAGACTATTCCAAATCACACATCCGGATTATATTCACCCAAGGGCAAGCCCCGACCAAGTCGGTCTCGACTAGTATACCAACAACATGGGTGGGGTGTCAACCCATTAGTACTAACAATACCTCTCCATGACATCCAAGCCAACCGGCTCAATCACAATTCCAAACACACACTCACGCGTGATCACCAAGACTCAAACCATGACCCAAACCACATACAACATTTCATAAAAACCAAACACAGCTTAATTCAAAACTATAAGTGACAAGATCTCAGCCTCTAGTTTGATCAATTAGGTTGTATTCATAGCGGATTTAGCACAAGAATTAGAACAAACAAGCAAGTGTGACTCAGGATGTACATGCGCTGAGTGTGACTCAGTGTTCGCATGTGCCCCTTGGTCTTGGTTCTGGGGACTTCCAGCCTCCGGATTGGATCCATCATCGGCAGTTGCCTCTGGTGAGGTCTTATAGATGGTACCAGCTTCTTCCTGCTCATGTGCTGA
>BJCO01465929.1:0-11148 GCA_018326465.1 Flaveria floridana
GCAAATTAAGAAATTAATGAAGATCTCACATCAGATTTTATATTCACACATCAGATTTCATAAGTTCTGCATGTGATTCTTTATCATTGTAAATTATGATTTAAATTGTTTTGCATATTTGCATTTGCTGATGTTATTGTCAATAGTCAATACCATGCTGCCACAAAGGATTGATTTTATAATGTTTGATGTCAAATTGTAAGCATTCACGTATTAAAAAAGTCTATTAATATTTTAATCTTTCAAATAATATCTTGAATTGAGATTTATGTTACATTAAGGAAACAAATCATTATATTATTTGACCATCTTACATAAAGAGTACATTGAATAACTAGTATGAGAGCCTGTTACCACCAACTAGGTGAAGTAGTGCATTGTTATTGTTACATGAATGGATACTCCTACACACGTAAGCAATTTCTTATCTTAGACACATGATTAAGTAAATAAATATGAAGTTTAAAGTAGTAAATATATACGCTATTCAATATGGCATATTGGATAGAAAAGAATAACAAAAAAGTTGAAAACTGATCAAACTACTTGGTCTGGTTTCGGGTCCGGCTCCAACGGGTAGCCAGATGGTTCAAATGGAAGCGGTTAAAATACACAAATTAAAACTAACAAATTATGAGTCAAGTTACCGTTTTCACATACCAATTTTGCCCCATTCTGAAAGCACGAGGGGAACCTATTTGATTGTCGGTTTTCGGTCATTATATGAACAAACTTGTTCATCCATATATATGGAGCAATTTTTATAGGAGGTTAATAAACAACCAAATACTGTTTTGAGAATCAAACCACTTGAATCGAAACCGGTTAAGTTATGCCTATTTGGACCATTTTCATTTGAGCCAGTCGACCGGTAAACCTGTTAAACTGGACTGGGTGGGCGGACCTGATTTTTAATCTTTTTAAATTTCTTTACCCCCTTTAGAATCTCATTTTCTAACTAATAAAGCATTACATGATCCATATATTGATCATTAAAGTCTTCATATTTATTTAAAGTGTAAATTCTGTATCAAAACGTATAATATTTTTATATGTTGTTTTAAAGTAGATATATCAAAATGATTTTATTTTTTCCATCATTTATAAAGTTATATGATTCTTAAGTACGGGCTGAGCGATCCAACCAATGCGACCAGTGAACAAATTAGACAACCGGGGTATTTTATTCGATCGAGTTTTTAAAACATTACAACCAAATGTTATCTATACCAATCAATTTGTGATTACTAATTATCAGCAATGGCTTTACATAATAAAATGCAAGCCATAATTAGTGGTTGGCTTATGGGTTACATCTATCATTTATTAAATCCCAATAACAAATAAGATATTCAAGAGACGAAACAAAAAGAATCTTCAATGCTTTATTAGATGACCCTACTTATGCTTGGTTATCAAGCAAAAAGGGTAATATCGTCACTTGATATATCCCAATTTCATTCTATACGCAACTAGCAACAAACGCTCTTTTCATGATAAAAAAACTGAAATTTAATACATTTATTTAACATATTATGATGTGCCTACAACCAATTCTAAACATAGATTAACTTTTTGAAATAAAATCACATAGATCATGAGCAAGAAGAGATGCTTTGGTCTAGCTACTAATCAAAAATTGTTTCTGTCACTCTCTCTCGCTCCTGCAACATCCAAGTCATGAAACCAAACTGAAACTAAAGTCAGATAAATCAAGCTTGGTTTGTTTTCAGACATTTTAGTTGTAGTTCATAATAGTAAAAATTAAAAAAAAACTTTTACTAAATGTCAAAATCAAAACAGGGCAGACCGAGTTGGAAACTACTTGCTTGTCGGTGTTTGGTCGTTTTTGGAACAACTGGTTATTCATTCATTGAGACCCGTTTAATTAAATGTTTTATATAAAACTGCCCGTTTCATGTATTATACAAATTTAGCTCACCCAAATGAACCAAACAAGCAGCTAATAGTTACCTAAACGGTTAAACCAATCCATTTATGATTGTCGGGTCTACTCTTACATAAATTATATTTAAAGATGTTTTAAAATATAAAGATAATTAAAAGAGAAAAAAAAAGAAGAATCTAGAAGACTTGAAAAGAAAAGTCCAAGTCAATGCTTTAGTGATCGTTTCTTCCTTCCTACTTTATCATATTTTATTTCATTCTGTTATTAGTCACTATCGTCTTGCTATTCATAACTAATAAAATAATAATACAAGTATATTTTTTTCAAAAAAATTATAGCCTTATAGGTGATGTGATAACATTTTAAATTTCCCTTTGAGTCATTTTTTTAAGAAATTGCCTGTCTTTATTTGTTTATTTAACTATAACATATTGGTTAATTTTGAAATTGAAACGTTTCGTTTTGCAAGACAAATCAAGAGTTTTAGAGTCTTGTTTGTGACGGACGTCTAGGATTCAAGGAGCATGAAATCTTTATCTTTTAAAAAATACTTTATATATAAAACATAAAAGGTGTTTTTAAGTCTGGCTAATGTAATTAAAATTTAATAATATTTAAGATAATTAAGCAGGAATAAAGAGAGAATGTTGTACACTTGAACTAAAAGTGAAGTCATGTTTCAAATAGTTGTTCCTTACTTTCTTTGAAGGATAGTTTTGGAACTATAGTCTAAAGTATGAACACCACCTTCATTATCTTTTGTTTGGTTCTGTTATTAGTCACCATCATCGTACTAATATTTAATAGAAAATAATAATATAAGACTATTTTAAATTGTGATTTTTTCATATATTTTGATTTTTATTAGTCATAACATTTATGTTTCTTTTTCTTTTTTCGTCTTTCTGTTAACATCGTCTATTTCTACGATTACATGTTAGAGTATTTTAATCTTTTTTCCCTAAGTACAAGGTATTAGTCCACATAGCATAGCCATTTTAAATCTTCATCCCCAGCCCATTCTTCAAGTGTCTCCCCCTCCAACCAATTTGTCATTCGACAAGCCTCTTATCATTACCAGTCGATGATTCAACTTTTTTTGAAATATTAAGATCTGATAATCATTGCACGACATAGAATAATATAGTCTGTATGAATTAGAACGAATATTCCTAGAGCGCAATTAAAATATATTATACTAGAAAATCAAACAAACAATATTACTGGAAAATATATTATACAATTATAATCAAACACAATTAAAATAGAGTACAATGTAGTCTGTGTGAATTAAAATATATTCCTAGAAAATATATTAAATACCTGATTTTGATTCACAATTAAAATCAAACCACCAAAAACACAAACATTAAAAAACAAACAATATTTACTCACTCGGTTTCACCGAACATTCTCGACTTCTTCGAAGGACCCTACTTTAACTTGGTGAACACGCAAAAAGGGCAATACCGTAATTCACTTCCTCATCACTCTCAAGTCTCACCTATAAATAACCCCACACACACCCTCACATCAGCATCAGCATCACAAACTCACAAACTCACAAACTCACATTCAAATCTTACAATCGAATTCAATGGAGCGAAACAACAACTACAATCGCAGCGGCAACGGCGGTGGCCGGAGCTCCGGAGGCAGAGGCCACAACGGCGGTGGTCACCACCCTTCCGGCGGTCGGAACAGAGGTCACCCACAGCCGTATGGTAATCAGCATCAGGAGCAGTTTCAGGACCACCGTGGTGGCGGTAGAGGCAGAGGTAGGGGTGGCGCTAGCGGTGGCGGTGGAGATTCCGGTGGCCGTGGTCAGCCGACTAATCGGACTCCGGCGTACCCTCGGTTTGATGGTGGTCGTGGAGGAAACACGTGGAGTCGTGTTGCTTCGGGTCAACCGATCGGGGCTCCGGCGGTTGATCGTACGCAAACCCTAACTCAGAATCGCACAGGTATGAATGTATGATTGACGTCAATTTGATTGTTAATTTAGTGAGTTTTGAGTTGATTGATTGGTTACGTTATGTTATAAAGTTATACTGTTAGAATTCGTTCAATTAATTTGGGGATTTATGGTTTGTCGTCGTTTTATAGATTAAATGTGTTGATTTTGAAGTTGTATTGTTCTCTGTGTTCAGATGTTCATGTGGAAGCCCGACGTCTAGAGGCACTATCTGTTACAGAACGCTCAAAGGATGAAGTTGCTAATGCTTATGTACCAATTAGGCGTCCGGACCGCGGTACACGAGCAATGGAGATGGTGAAGCTTCTTGTTAACCATTTTCCTGTGAAGTTTGATCCGTCAATCACGATCCCACGTTACGATGTAGAGGTTAAACAGGAGGCTGAACAAGCTGCATCTTCTTCTACTCGACCTTTGAAGAAGTCGATTCCAAAATCATCCTTGAGAATGATCCAGGAGAAGCTGTGTTCTGAGTATCCTGATAAGTTTCCGTCGCTGCAGACTGCTTATGATGGTGAAAAGAACATTTTCAGTGCAATCTGCTTGCAACCGGGGACTTACAGGGTTGAATTAGCCGGTCGGTCTTACTCGTGCACCATTAAGAATGGAAACGAGCTAAACCTTTCAAAGCTTCAAGATTTCTTGAAAGGGATTGGTATGCAGAACCCTCGGGATGTTCTGCAGGCTCTAGATGTCGTTATGAAGGCAAATCTTATGAGGACAAAGGTTTCGGTTGGGAGAGGCATTTACCCACGAGAACACAGAAGAGAAGATGACCTCAATTGTGGTGTTGCTGCATATAGAGGCTCTCATCAGAGCCTAAAGGTCACAGATAACGGGTTGGTATTGTGTAAAGATTACTCTGTTATGCCATTCCGTAAGAGGATCCCTGTTCTTGATTTCCTTAAAGAACATGTTTGGGACATTCAAGGGGCCAAAGACATCCCAAGGTTTAGGAACGAAGTGATGGCGGCATTGAAAGGGGTGAAGGTGGGCGTGATCCATCGTCGAACAAACCAGACGTACACTGTGTCTGGACTGTCTGAACAGCTTACAAAAGACATTTCCTTTGATCGAGAAGATCCCGAAGGGGTGAATGAACCAGAAGTTGTCATGCTTACAGATTATTTTCGAGATAAGTGGCATAAAGAAATTGTGCACAAGGATATCCCGTGTTTGCAATTGGGCGTTGGTAAAAAGCCGAACTATGTTCCAATGGAATTCTGTGTCTTGGCTGAAGATAGAAGGTTTCCGAAGGAGCAATTGGGTTGGGAAGCTGCTAAGAAGCTTAAAGAACTGTCTCTTCTTCCACCAGATCATAGGAGGAGTGAGATATGCCGTATGGTTCGCGAGGAGTATGCACCTGGGCGTCCTGGGTATGTAGCTACTCTTTCGATTTTCTTTAATGTTAAATCTTACCCTGGTGCATATTTATACATGTTGCTGTTAAGTTGTTAGATACTTTAGCGTTGCCACATTCTGAATCAATGTAGGATTTGTAGTATGTTATATATATGCACAATGATGGTTGGGTTGCCAACATGTCAAAATGGGCAGTTTTTATATGGGTTGAAACAGGCTAGGTTGCGTTCATTGCTTTTTGTACAAAGACCATCTTTTTTTTGCAAATTCAAGCAGTGTATGATTTAGACAACACACTTTTTAACTGGTTTGACTCGTTTAAAGTCATTTCTTGCTATAGTCATAAAATGTAACTTTAACCAATCCATTTATAAGTAAATTGGTTCATGCTGCCAAGTTTAGTTTCTAATGTTTCCGGGTTTCTGTGGTTCTGAATTAATGTCGGAATTGTGTGGCATGTTATATATGCGCAACTGGTTGTGTTGGCAACATGTCAAAACAGGCAATTTTTATACGGGTTGAAATGGGTCAGATTTTGTTCAATGTTTTTTGTACAAATACCATCTTCTTTAGCAAATTTAAGCAATGTATGGCTGTATGCTTTGGATAGCAGAGTTTTTGAACCAAGTGGCATGTTTGACTTGCTTAAAGTTGTTTCCCCCATAGAGAGAAAATATAACTTTAATCAATCCATTCGTAGGTATATGGGTTCGTATTGCCACGTCTAGTTTCTAATAGTGTTGTTTCACAATTGCAGTGCGGAGATGATTAAAAATTTTGAAGTCGAGGTTGGTATGAACATGACACAGGTTGATGGGCGTGTGTTGGAGCCACCTAAACTGAAGCTTGGTAGTTCAAGTGGTAACACGAGTATCATTACAGTTGACAAACAAAAAGGTCACTATAATCTTCTAAATGGAAAAGCTTTAGTTGTTGGAAAAGCAGTTGAGAGGTGGGCACTGATAGATTTCAGTAGTAGGCATAAAAAGCTGTGGCTAGATGTCAACTCCTTCATTCCAAAATTGATGAGGCGGTGCGGAAGCATAGGGGTACTAATGGAAGAGCCTCTTTTTGTGCATCCGATGAACACGTATCCGTTGTCTAATGTTAATTCAGTTCGCGGTCTTCTTAAATTTGTTGTGGAAGAGTGTAGAAAAGTGGATAAGGGGCGTCTGCAATTGATTATCTGTGTGATGCCTGAGAAACACGATGGCTATAAGAGGATCAAGTTGGTGTCGGAAACTGAACTTGGCGTGATGACTCAATGTTGTTTATCTCAAAATGCCAACAAAGCAAGTGATCAGTTTCTTGCCAATTTGGGTTTGAAGATTAATGCAAAGTTAGGAGGCAGCAATATGGAACTGCTTGAGAGGCTTCCTCTTTTCAGTGGAGATGACCATTATATGTTCATCGGAGCGGATGTCAATCACCCGGCTGCATCAAACAAGACATGCCCATCCATTGCAGCTGTTGTTGGGTCAGTGAACTGGCCTGCTGCAAATCGTTATGCTGCTCGTGTGTTCCCTCAAGAGCACCGCAAGGAAGAGATTGTTAATTTTGGGAGCCGGTGTTTGGAACTGGTCAACACTTATGCTAAAGTCAACGGAGTGAAACCGAACAGGATTGTGGTGTTTCGTGATGGTGTGAGTGATGACCAATTTGACATGGTACTGAATAAAGAGATGGTTGATATGAAGCGGGCCTTGTATACCGAACAGTACCGCCCAATTGTCACATATGTTGTGGCTCAAAAGCGTCACACAACCCGCTTATTTCCGGATAACAGAAGGGACACCGGGAACGTGCGTCCAGGTACAATTGTGGACACCAACATAGTCCATCCTTCCATCTTTGATTTCTACCTTTGTAGTCATCATGGAGGCATTGGAACGAGTAAGCCCACACGCTACTCCGTGATTTGGGATGAGAATAAATTCTCATCAGATGAGATTCAGCAGCTGACCTACCACTTGTGCTACACTTTTGCACGTTGCACCAAGCCTGTATCATTGGTTCCCCCCGTGTACTACGCGGATCTTGTGGCGTACAGGGGTCGTATGTTTCAAGAGGTGCTGGTGGAAATTGAATTCTCTGGTTCTCGCTCTGTGTCCTCGTATGATCAACTCCTCTACAACGTTGATCCACACCTCAAGGACTCCATGTTCTTCATCTAAAATCACAAACTTGAGATGGGGTCGAAGTGCCATACGCATGTCAAACATCCTTTCCTACACTGGATTAGCGAAGGAGTTAGTTTGTGCGTGAATCTAATGCATTTCGTTCTTTATCAATGTTTTTTCTTTAGTCTGTGTGTGTCGAATAAACCTACAGTAAGTCATCTGTAGTCGTTATGGTCAGCAGTCAGTTTGTTTGTTTGCTTGTGTTTTACCTTCAGCTGTCATGTTGATGGTTGAAGAGTAGTTTATCTGTTTATGTTTTTTCATGTGTGAGACGGTTGATGTACCTGTTATGTTCTATGTACTTGTTATGTTCTATGTACTTCGTGTTTATTTATGTTTAATTATTGGTGATGGATTGTATATCCTTTGAACTTCATTAAACGTTACGTATCTGCTAACATGAAGATAACTTGAGAAATCATTTTGGAAATTATGACATAGCAAATGATTTAGTTTAAGGGTGATGTTATTGTACAAAATGTATTTTTGTTATAAACTATGAGAAGACACAATTGCAGTTAAAAATGTCATAAAAAAATTATCTCTCATAATATAAATCGAATTTCAAAAGAGTATTTTAGAATCTCTGTTACTCTTGTCGTCCTCTTTTAAAAAAATATAAAAAGAAATTTCATTGGGTCTTTTGTGACACAATGACGTCATTGTGTTTCATAATTACAAAATGACGTTATTGTGTCAACACAATAAAAAAATGTTAATTTTTTTATTTTTTTATTTTTGTTTTTTTTTCTTAATGAGGACGGCTGGGGGAACAAAAGCTCGGAATTACTTTTTTGAAATTCAATTTATATCGTGAGATATAATTTTTTTTTTTGTGATTTTTTTGACTAATTTTGTATTCTCACACTTTGTAGTAAAAATACACTTTGTATTTGAACATCTTTCTTATTTTAAAATTAACTAACAAGCTTAAAGTCTTAAACAGTGAGTACCGGTGTTTAGCTCGATCCTTATCTTAGGTAATAATCCTACTTGATTTTAAAGTTTAGGCTCAAACCGAACGGAGCTTTGAGATTTATTAAAAATTCTAATATCTGGTCCGTATACGTATGAATATACATATCTAAATCAACGTGGTTAATGTATGGTCGAGAGAATGAAATTGTGGTTGACGTGCACGCTAGTTCTACCAACTTGATTAACTAAAATCTTGGTTTTCTAGCCACTTGACGCGTTGGTAGGACATATTTGGTGAACCTTATGTGGTTCAAGTTTTATTAATTAGAAAAAAATGCAAAAAAGGATCTCCCGTGTTGATTCGTGCAAATGTAACACTTAGGACAAATTTTTATTGGATAAACGATTTTGTTCTTTTTCTTTTTTTGTGTGTGTATAAATATCTAATGACTATTTTTTTAAAAAAAAACTCACTGGTTGGGACCAATTAAACCAAATTTATAACATCATAATTAATCTCAACATTATGTAAATATCACTAGGTATGTCTAATGAACTTAGTTTTAAATTTTGATAATAAAAAAAGGTGCAATAGCATAATTTGATCTATCCATGTGAAAACCTTGAAAGAAAATTGCAATAAATACAGTTTTGCTTTATAACAATGTTTAATCTATTATTATTAGAGTAGGAATGACAAAAAAAATAAAAAATAAAAAATCCAAGCCCGGTGCGTATACCTGAAACCCTTAGCATACGGGATAGGTATACCCGAAGCTCGACGGGTATTGAACCGACTATGGGATTAGTTATCATGATTTGTTGAATATGGGACGAGTATGATATTATGTAATACCCAACCCAATTACCTGAAACCACATCCTGTTTACCCAAACATATACTCGAAGTTCTTTATTTTTTGATATGAAAATAAAATGAACTAACTTTTTTGGATATTAGATATGTATTTTGGATATAAAATTTTAGTCTATGAAAATATCTAATTGTTGCTAACTTGTTATAACTATTTTTGGATGCGAAATTTTAAAACATTTAAACGTTGTAGTTGTTTTGGAATCTCAATGAGAAAGTTTAAGCAACTTGTAGTTATTTTTAATGTAAAAATTACTAAGTTAAGATGTTACTATAGTTGTTATTACACAAATCTTATAGAGGTGATTATATTTAATATTTAAAATGTGGTACTTAAATTAAAAAAAAATTGTACAAATGTACCAATAACCCGACAGAGATTGGTCGATACTCGCAAGTATGCCCGAAACCCAATGCTAACGGGTATGTCCGATACCCTATGGGTAATTACCCGACCAATGCCCGACGGGTAATGGCCCGGGTGTGGGACACGATTTCAGAACCGGGTATGGGCTTGAGATTATAAATATTCGGCCCATTGCCATTCTTATATTAGAGGCCATGGAGTGGGAACTAAGGAAGTGCGGGGAGATTTCAGCTTCGGATAGAAACACCATCCCCAAACCTGACATGCAAAAAACTCTCAACCTGCCATTTCTCCCTTTCTTAATCTCAAGATTATGTGTACGTGGGTCAAATTAGAAAGGCGGAGAAAACTAAGATGACTTCATGTAAAATGAGGGAAAACAACGGAAACTGAAAAAAAATTAAAAAAATTAATATGGCGATCATGTGACAATCTAGGGAACCCGGTGAATCTAGGACGACTCCTTCACTCCCATTTCTCCCTTTCTACGCATCAAAGGATTTAAACCTGGAAATGCGAATTCCCATAGGACCCGATCCACTCCAATTGAACTTCGATTCACCAAGAGATCTTTGTTGATTTTGGCCTACACACAATCAATCAATACTAGTTAAGATGTTACAGAGGGAGAAGTCTCCCTGTAACAAACATCCGGTATGAGAATAAGTCATCAAAATAAGTAAATAATGGGTAAGGAGAAAGATAGAGAGAGTACTATGATGTGTGTGTCAATATCATGTATGATTAGAGGATATATTCTAAAAAACTTTGTTATGCCATTAGGCCCTACTCATCATGCAATCAAGCGTGTGTTCAACCGACAGTTAGGATTAATGACAATTACAAAACTTTGGATGTGCGACATGTGTCAGTTTTTAATATGGTTAATATGCGGGCCGGATCTTGGGTATGGGTTATATTCCGGTACCATACGCCCACAAACCCCTCCACCATTTAAATAGACTAAAACACCAAACCACAAGGATGTTGGCTTTTGAAAATTGTTTCAAGAACTAAAAGTCGACCAAATTTCACGTGTTTTACTTAGTTTGCCATTTTCTTGCCCCCACCGACACGCCACGTGTCAGTTTCTCATTCGTCAGTGATTTTCTATTTTTTATTATATATATATATATATAGCTTTTTACGTGTCTTTTTAATGTTTAAATCCATTTCCGTGTAAAAACTGACAACAAACATATGACTGGAGCATTTGGTTTGTATTGTAACAAGGGTCGTAGGTTCGAATCTGCGCCCAATAAAAAAAATTTTAATGGTTTTTTAAAACTTTTCTTATATTTATTTTGTTTCAATACTTTGTTGTTATTTTTGGATCATTTTTTTAATAATTTCCTTATATTTCTTGTTGGGTATTCTACCTTGGAAAAAATTGAAGATTTCAATAGTATTGAAGTTGAAGACTTGAAGCACGAAATCAACAAAAATATTAGTCTAGGGTTTATATTGTAATTATTTGTAATGCTAGACTAGTATATATTTTAGCACATATCATCCTTGTAAGGTGTGATTAATTCACCACATGTTAGGGTGAATTAGGGTTTAT
>BJCO01465930.1:0-11570 GCA_018326465.1 Flaveria floridana
CTTACGAATCATCGTGGAAATGTAGCATCCATTCAGTAAATTCCACTCAATGCAAACACAAAATCAATTCAAATGAACATAAATCTTCAAACTTTATAAACAAACTGCCCAAATAAACAGAGCATGATCAATGAGAACAATTTCACAAGCAATAAACGCTTTTGCAATTATCATCAAGTAAGCATTCACTAAATTCCAAACATGCAGATCAAATTCCCCTAAATATCAATCAAATCCACTTACCCAAACATAAAAACTTAAAAAATCGAATGAATTCACAAACCTTAGAGCGATTATCACCACCAAGATCAGCATCTTCAAGCGCCTTCTTACCAGCAACAATGCAATACCTCAAACAATCATCAAGCCTCCTATCATTCTTCCCATCAATATACCCATCAGCCTTAAACCCACGAATCTGACCAACACGCCCGACATCGTATACTGCGGCTCAATCACCGCCATACACGCTAGGGTTAGGGTTTCTCAAATCATGAATACAAAACAACTGAAACGCCTCATTCATACACACAACACCATTCCCCCAAAACACACACTCAACCACACTGTGCTCAAAACACTCATGGCCCAAACTAACATTCGGTTCGATCAGCTTCGCGTGTATGTCGTATCTGTAAACGGTGCCGTCTTGCGTCACGCAGACCAACACGTGTTCGTCGGTCCAGGAGAGTCCGATGAGGCGGCCGCCGGGGTTCCGCCAGACGGTGTCGAAGATCTGCCGGACGGCGGAGTTGAAGATGCGGAGTTTGCGGAGGGCGGATTCAGCGTAAAGCTGGACGATCTTGGAGTCGTCGCGGATGATGGCAATTGGGCCGCCGAAGGGGGCACAGGCGACCTTGTTACGAGAAAGATCGATGTTTTTCCATACTAATTGGTAGATTTGGGGCTTGCGGTAGTACTTGTCACCGAGGAGTTACCACTCGGCGACGATGGATACTCCGGCCATCGGGTGATCGCCGGTGACGGTTTACGGGTTGGGAGATCGAAGATTGAGGGTGAGGGGAAGAGCCGAAGAGGGTGAAGGCTGGTGGTGTAGTTATAGTACTATTGTACTATTCATGGTAACTATTCATCAGTTGCTAAATTCATACTAGGTAATATCAGTGCTTGAAATCAAAGCAAAAAAGAATAAAGTTACAATGATAGACCATCATTTCAACACATATTTATACAATGATTTTGATTTGAAATCACACTAAAACTATAATAATATTTAAAAAATGATCTACATTTTACACCGAATTAAGTTAAAAGTACAAGAGTATAAATGAGAACTAAAGTGATGGGAGAGAGATACTGATGGCCGGAGGAAGACAACAAGAAGCGGCAGCGATCGGAGGGAAGCGGCGGTACATGGCGGTGATGGTGGTGGTCGTTGGAGAGAAGATACCGGACTTCATGGTGTTTTGATTATTGTTATATATGGACCAGCAAGTTAGTGTAAACTTATGCATGTAGTGTTGGTGACAACGTATAGAATGAGTGAATGAAATATGTAAAGGTTGCTATCAAACACATGTATATATAGATAGACAAACATATATACGCACACCTAGATACATTTGTTTGTAAAGTTAATTATTATTTTAGCCCCTGTGATTTAAAAAAATTAACCCTTTCAGTTTAAAAGAACTTTTTAACATATTAGACCGTGAGGCTGTATTTTGTAATGGTTTTGACCCCTAAAACTAACTCTATTAATTTATTATGTTAAATATATGGGTATTTTGGTCCACTTACAAAGATTATTTATGTAAATTATATAATTCTTTTAATATTTAAGGGGCTATTTATATAATTGCTCAAATTAACCCGAATTCTTCCTTCTCTATAAATTGAGTTTTTAATCTATATATTTAAAAAAAATACAATATCTAAGTTTTTTTTATTGTTATGGGTTTTTTTGTTATTTTCATAATTAGTATTTTATAAAACAAATTCTAACTATAACGTGTCCCGAAAGATACATGCAACATGTGTGTCCATGTATGATTCAATAGGTAAAATAATGGTTGTATTTCTATATAATTTTAATACATATATATACTAGGGTGTGAACCTGCGTTTTGTCGCGGATTTTTAAAATTTATAACACTTGATCTCGATTACTTGTATATTAGTATTTAATCCAAAGATATAGATAATAATTATATTAACTTTGTTTTGAAAAAAACATGTCGAAACGTTGATGTAATTTAGTACATAACGACATTAAATTTCATAAACTATCATATTTTAGTGACTATAAGAGAAAAAATGATATAATATTCAGAATCTTGAAGTATTTTTGAGAAAAACGACAAATTTAGATTTTATAAACCATTATATTTTAGTGAAAGAGAGTAAAAAAGTAGTGTTTTTAATGTAAGTATGAGAGCGTTCGCATCCCGATCCTTATTTTTATATGAGTATGTATCCTATATTATAGAGGACGGTTCTAAGTGGTTGTAAGTGAAGGAGATGGAGAATTTATGGGGGTTGTACCTTGTTTTCTCATATTTGAAAAACACGGTAGAACCTCCATAAAGTTTTTTAATATTTTTTAAAATGGTTGTGAGTAAATAAGAGAGAAAATATCATTAGATAAAGGTATTGAAACATATTATTTAATCAAAAAGTAGAGAGAAAAATTAGTGTTTTTAATGTTATTATAATAATGAAGATGAGAGATAAATTGTAAATACTCTGAGGGATGATGATACTAAATCTAATGTGAATGTTCTAATAACGTGGGTGTTCAAAATTTTATTTCTAATTGTAATATTGAATGTCTCATGAAACTATTTCATTATCTATTTTTTGATTATCTTATAACATTTAATAACATAGATGTAGATGTTCTAAAATGCAAACTTTGAAACAAATGAATTATTTTATTAATGTTTATAGCTATTACAATTTTGATAAATATTACTATACCTGAGTCGGATACAGTGTAAGCGGTTAAGTTTTTTTAGTAGTAGGATTGTGTTCTAAATGTTGAGCAAGACATAGGTATCTACCTACAAGCTCAAAAGAAGTGCATTTACAAACTAAAACCCAATTGCCAATTACTAATTACATATCATTTATTTGGTTTGATATTCAGGTTGATCTCTTACATCTAAAAACCTAAGAGACCGTACCTGATTAAATCGAAAACCAGTTAACCACCTATATGACACCCTTATATTTTTGTAAATATTACCTAAATTACATGTAAAACAGTATTATGTTTTAGATTTTCCGAATTTCTGAAAAATAAAAGAGAGTATGGATCAAAGGAGAAAAACACGTAAAGTGTATAGATATGTTTTATAAAATAATTATATTTGTAACGCCTAAAAATATTTAGGTCATCCGGTCGTTGTTTCTACCGCCGCAGCCGCCTATCCCCATCCTTAGATCCACCGTCAGTGCTCTCCGCCTACCGGCTACAGGAGGTTTCCTGTCAGCCACCTGCTCCGGCTGAACAATCGCCCCTTGGTTTGCATTGCGTACAGATCCCTTATCCCTTTATTCTTGGATTTTATGCAGATGGCGGTGTCCGTGGTGATGGGAGGCGGTGACGGTGATGTTTCGACTTTCCTTGCCGCTTGACGTGATAGCAAACGATTTTTTGTTCTCGACTACAGTATGTGGCCACGGTGGTGTGGCAGGTTGTTCTCGCCGCCCGACCATCTAAGAATGTCACGATAGACGCCGCCGGTGGCCTGTGTGTGCCACCTTATGTGGCGCCTATGTCGCGGTGAGTGCCAATGGTCACCAACGATTCCATTGACCGACGCCGCTTACCTCCGTCTTGAGAATCACCGCCAGTGACCTCTACATGCCATCTATGTCAACTGTCGTTTAATGGTTCTGGGTTGCTCAATGATGATGTGCACGCCACATCTGAGAACCATTTTTATTTATCATTAAAACTCATTTAGGAAGTTTGTTTTGGTTTTTTTATTTCTTTGGTTGCTCTTTGATACCACTGGATTGTTGTTGGGTTTGCATATGCGTGGTGCATTTCGTCAATGATGATAAACGTATGTTCATTTGAGACATTCTTTTTTATTGATTTGTGGCTGTGATAATACACTAAAAATGGCGTCAGTCACCGTGGGATGGTGGTCATTTCATCCAACAGTCGTAACCGACAGTCGGTTCTCAGCCACACACTGTTCTAATATGTTTATTCGAGGGGCGATTTTAAGATGCGTAACGCGTGTCAGGAAAATTATGGATGCATACATAAAGGTGGTGACGTAAGAGACACGGCAGGAGTGTTGGGAAGCTTAAATAAGGTGAAGATTATGGATGCAAACATAAAGGTGGTGCTGGCGAAATACGATAGGTTTCGTAATGTAATAAATCATGGAAAGGAAACTGCTAATCAGGGTGCATGGGCGAAGCAGGTGGTGGATAAAAATGTTCCTAGTCGGGTGGCAAAACCTAGTGTTCCAGGAGCTTATGGTACGGGGGGATAGGTCATACTCAAAAGGCTGGCTCTAATCCAAAAGTTTCTATCAATTTTGATGGCGACGGGTCAACATATCCAAAACATTGCATTGGGAGAGCGGTACTCGCAGTTGCAAAAATATCCAGGCATTGCATGGATTAAAGAAGTTGATGGTTAAATTAGGATTCCGAGAGGTTGCTGTCTCATATATTGGAGGATTATCGATTCTGATTACCTTTCGAAATCGGAAAGAAGTAGAGGAATTTTTGCATGATAAGTTTGAGGTATGGAAAGACCACCTTGAATCCGCCAAGCTGTGGTTAGGACAGGATGCTGATCTTGGCAGGATCGCTTTGTTAAAAGTGATCGGTATTCCTATTACCCTTAGAGACGGTGAGACGTTCGATCGGGTGGGAAGCTACTACGGGAAGGTTGTCTGGCCTTTGGAGTTCTCGTGTTCTTATTACTAGAATGCCGAGAATTGATGAGGAAGTGGCAGTTAATTGGAAAGGGAAATCATACAGAGTTTGGGTGGTGGAGGAAGGATCGTCGTGGGTTCCTGAGTTTGAGGAGGCGGAAGGTTTGGAGGAGGATATGGAGCTGGAGGAAGGAGAGTTCCAGGTAGGGGTGGCAAACCGTAAGGACGGTGGCGATGGTGGTGTACCGGAGGAAGGCCAAAGGTATATGGGGATAGGGGTAGAGGTACAGTCACCTACTTGCGTGCATGGAGTGCATGATGGAAGGTTTCGGGAACTTCAAAGTGGAGTAACTTTTGCGGCTGATGGTGGGTCCTAAGACACAACTTTACCGGCTGAAAAAGTGCTGATTCCAGAGGAGGAAGGCCCAGTTCGGATGGACTCAAGGATTCCTTGTAGTGGGCCGGATTCTGTTGGGCCTTGTAATTTTGAGATGGGAACGACATTGGGTAAAAATAGGAAGAAGCGGATCCGCATGTGTTCAAATCCAACAAGGGAGGAAGAGTTGCTCTCCCAAATTAGTCAACGCATTTTGGGAAATCAGGGGGACAAGGAAAATATCCCAGATCTTAATATGGAGATAATTGGGGATACAGAGAATAAGGCAATGGATACGGCTGGGGAGCAGCTGGGAGATTCCGGTAATGGGAATTGTACTCCAAGTGATGAGACGTCGAGGGAGAGAAGCGCTCAGAACTTGGATCCAGAAACAATCGCTAAAGATCAAGAGTTTGCTGAAGAGATTAACAAAGAAGTAGACACTACGGTTGAGGTGGGTAAGCTAGTCGGTTTCGATTTATCGAGTTTCAAAAGTGGGGTTGCGGGAGAAATTATACAAGACTGGGGGAATAGGATTTAATAATGAATTGCTGGTCAATAAACTTGAGGGGAATGCGGGGTAGTAGTAAAGCGGGGTAGATCAAAGGCCTGAAATCATCCTATGCAGTTGAGTTTTTGGCAATACAAGAATCCAAGGTTGTAGATCCGCCGAGATGGTTACTCAATCAATATTGGGGGAAATCAGCCTTTGAATATGAGTTTATGAATGCGACGGGTACGACAGGAGGGATTATCAGTCTGTGGGATCCAGCACGTTTTCAAAGGACGAGAAGCATAAGGTTAAAGCACTGTGTGGTGGTGACCGGAGTTATTCCAGAATCGGGCATTACTATTAACATAGCAAATGCTTATGCTCCTAATGAGCCAACAGGAAGAAGGGAACTATGGGCTGAACTGGGTAGTCTTCGAAATTCAATACCCGAATTATCCCAACTGATGGTGGATTTTAACGAGGTAAGATGTGAGGAGGAAAGAGGAATTCGGTGTTCAACTATTCTAACACGGAAAAATTCAATGCTTTTATACAGGCGGCAGATTTGTGCGAATATAACATGGGGGGTTGTCAGTTCACCTATATGTCTAGTAGATGAGACAAACTTAGTAAGCTGGATCGGGTGCTTGTATGTCGGTCTTTCTTTAACACTTGGCCGGATGCGACGGTGACCGCGTTGACTAGACTTTGGTCGGACCACAGCCCAATCCTAGTATCAATAAAGACTAAAGATTTTGGTCATATTCTGTTTTGATTCTTTAATTCTTGGTTAGAGATTCCTAGATTCGTAGACTATGTTAACATGATTTGCAGAAGTTTTAGTTTCTCGGGGCCTGCGGATTTATCACTAGCCATAAAGTTGAAATGGATGAAAAATAGGATAAAAGTATGGATTGAAGCGGAATGCAAAAGAAGGGAACAAAAGTGTATAGAGTGGAAAAAGATAGTTGAAGGACTTGAAACAATTACGGAGTCTCGACAACTGAGCGAATTGGAAATGAAGACCAGGTTAAATGCGAAAAAGGAAATTAAGGAAAACAATAGACTTAAGGTCATGGATGCTAAGCAGAAGGCCCGGGTTAAGTGGGCAGTTCACGGGGATGAAAACTCCAAGTATTTCCATGGAGTAATAAAAATGAACACTGCTAACAACAGGTTACATGGGATTATGGTAAACGATGAGTGGGTCTCTAAGCCAATGGTGATTAAAGACAAGGTGGTAGAGTACTTTTCCAGGAAATTTAGAGATCCGATTTTGAGTCGGCCTTCGTTCAATTGTCCAAGGCTGAAGCGATTATCGGATGCTGATACGGATGGGCTTATTTCTCATTTTTTGGAGGAAGAAATAAAGTGTGCTATTTGGGATTGTGGGGATGACAAGGCACCGGGTCCGGACGGGTTTAACTTTAAGTTCATCAAGCGGTTTTGGGATGTCTTAAAAGTGGATTTCTTAAGATTGTTCGAGGAGTTTCATGATAAGGGGGTTGTAAGCACAGGGTGTTTTTCCGCCTTTATAGCCCTCATACCTAAGATTAAGGACCCATTACAACTTTCGGACTATCGCCCTATTAGCTTAGTGGGTTGTATTAATAAGGTGCTCTTAAAAGTACTTGTTAACCGGCTCAAATGGGTCCTAAGTGACTTGAATTTTGAGGAGCAATCTGCTTTCCTGTCAAACCGGTGCATACTTGACGGACCGTTAATTCTCAACGAATTAATCACATGGATGCGGAAGAAGTATAAGGGTATGCTATTCAAGGTTGATGTTGAAAAAGCATTTGACACAATTTGTTGGGATTACTTGGATGACATCCTTAGTCAAATGAACTTCCCTCAAATATGGAGGCTTTGGGTGATGTCGATTGTATCCAATGCTAGGATGTCAGTCTTGGTAAACGGCTCTCCTACGGCCAAGTTCAATTGTTGGAAAGGGTTACGATAAAGCGATCCTCTATCTCCTTTGTTATTTATTTTAGCCATGGAGGGTCTTTCAAGGGTAATGAAGCAAGCATGCGTAGTTGGGGTCTTTCGCGGGATAAGGGCGGATGATCATGGGCTGGAGGTCTCACACCTGCTTTATGCTGATGATGTTGTGTTCTGTGGCGAATGGTCAGCATCAAACGTGAGAAATCTCAAAAGGATATTGAGGTGCTTTTACCTTGTTTCTGGCCTTAGGATTAACACCTCAAAGAATTTCATTTATGGGTTCGGGTTGGACGACAGGGAGCTAAGCGACACGGCTTCGTTGTTGGGGTGTAAATTGGGACAACTCCCTTTCAGTTATCTTGGTTTGCCAGTGGCGGCAAACATGAATATTGTAAAGAATTGGGATATAGTCGTCGATAGATTTAGAGGTAAGCAGGCCAAGTGTTTATCATTCGAAGGAACAATCACCCTACTAAAATTGGTTCTTAATTCGTTGCCACTCTATTTTTTCTCTTTGTTTCGGGCGCCTGTGCAAGTTATCCGAAAACTTGAGGGTTTAAGGAGAACATTCTTTTGGGGAGGTAACGATGAAAAGGATAAACTTAGCTAGGTTGCGTGGGAGAAGGTCATCGCTCCAATTCCGGAGGGGTGGGCCTAAGTAGCCTTCGGGATGCTAATTTGAGTTTGCTTGCCAAGTGGTGGTGGAGGTTTAAGGTCAATCAGCAAAGTCTGTGGCGCAAGGTCATATGGGCAATCCATGGGTCGTCTCGGGAATGGAATTTTATTCCGGTGATGGTTTCTATTATTGGTCCATGGAAGCATATTATGGGTATTGACAAAAGCTTGGAAACACATGGCATCCGCTTAAAATCCGTGATTACGAGTGTCTTGGGTAATGGGTTTAGCATCCTATTTTGGCATGATATTTGGGTTAGAAATGAGGCTTTTTCAGCTCTGTTCCCCACACTGTTTGGTTTGGAGAAAGATAAGAGTTGCACGGTTACAGACAGAGTCAAAATAGGGGTTCTTGGAGTGTACTTCAATTGGGAATGGAGGGCCAGGCGGTTAGAAGAGGAGGCGGAAGACGAGCTGCTTAGCCTATCAGCTTTGCTGGCAAATGTGGCCCGCTTGGTCACCCCTGATAGGTGGATTTGGGCCCTGCAAGGTGTGGATGGGTATTCGGTCAAAACCCTTTGAAACTACATAGCAGGATATAATCGGAATCAGCAACAATCGGTGCCTTGCTGAAATAATTGGGTGCCAAAAAAGGTGTGTATCATTGTGTGGAGGGAAAATCTAGATCGGCTACCAACAGCGGAAGCATTGGCAAGAAGAAATATAGGGGGACGTATTAACATTTGTGCCTTGTGCGGGGAAGGTAGTGAGTCGGCAGAACATATTTTTACAGGGTGCCAATTTTCCTCTTACGTCTGGGCGTTGGTTACCCAATGGTGCAAAATTCCAACCTTAATGGCTTTCCATGTTAAAGATTTGTTGGAGGTAAGGTTGGATGGGACGGTCAAGCTAAAAAAAGTTATAAATGCAATCATTTTAACGACATTCTGGAGTATTTGGAGAGCAAAAAATGATGCGGTTTTCAACCACAAACAACCATCAATAAGAAGAATGTTTGAAGAAATTAAGGTCATGAACTTCTTGTGGATTAAATAGCGGGCTAAGTTGAGGAGTCTATCATAGGAGCAGTGGTGCGGTTTTGACACATCTAGATTGGGGTAGTGGGATGTAGATTTCGGGTAATGGAGTGCAACGTGTGGTTACTTGTGTTGTGATGTATTGTTGTGTTGCGCTTAATCGGGTTTACGGTGTAAACAATTGGCCCTAGCCCCTTGCTAGCCGGCGGATGTGTATTTTGTGTTGATTGTTTGGATTAATAATAATGAGTTTTGTTGGTCGTTCAAAAAAAACCTCACACTCCAAACAATTATTTTTATTTATTAAGCCAATATTTTCTTTCAATTTTATCTAAACAATAATTTTTGCATACATTATAATATATATTAATCCTTTTGGTCGGTTACTACAATAACTAGGGGTGTTTTAGTAATTTTCTTATGGTTTTACATGTGTCTGTTATACACATCTCTATCTGTCCACAATCATCTTTATATCTCTGTTTCTCCATCTGTATTCCACTTGTGGGATCTTGGCGATGGTAAATCACCAGAGATAGAGAGAAGAGAAGAGAGGGGATGGGATATCTGTTGGTGGTTGTAGTTGACGACATACGGTAGGCGGTGGTGGTTAGTAACTGGTGGGATGGCGCGCAGATGCATGTGGCGGTGGTGGCCGGATAAATAGGGCGACTCTGTTGGTGGCCGGATAGAGAGAAGAGAAGAGAGGGGATGGGATATCTGTTGGTGGTTGTAGTTGATGACATACGGTAGGCGGTGGTGGTTAGTAACCGGTGGGATGGCGCGCAGATGCATGTGGCGGTGGTGGCCGGATAAATAGGGCGATCTCTGTTGAACATTTCATATAAAAATCCCAGACCCAAATGGCGACTTACATGTTATAGATGGAGATCATCGGCCACCATGTTTCAGATCTGAAAGAAATCGTTAATGGTTAAAGATGGTTCTTGATTTCTTGAGTTACCAATTGTTTCAGATGTGGTTTTCGTTTTCCTGGTTAAAGATTTAATATTCATATCCGGTGACGGCTCGGTGGTGTGGTAGTGACAATCGTGTGATGGCAGGAAGTGGTGTCGGTGGTGGCAGGAAGTGGTGTCGGTGGTGGCAGGAAGTGGTGTCGGTGGTGGCAGGAAGTGGTGTCGGTGGTGGCCGGAGGTTGTGGTGGTGAGTTGGGTAGGTGAAGAGTTCTAGGATTTTTTAGAAGGAAAAAAAAGAAATAAAAAGAGAGAGAAAGTGACTCAAATTAATGATTATTAGTCTTTCAAAAAAGTTTTGACAAGATGAGCTGAAATAATTTTATTATATTCAAGATTTTTATAGTTTTAAATTCAAGTAACTTAAAAAATGCAAAGTGTTTATTTTATTATATTCAATATTTTTGTTTGTTTAACTTTTTATTTTCCCTTTAAACATATTTAAAGATGATGTATTATCTCTTTCACATAGTATAAATATAGGAAAATGTAAAAAAATGTTCAAATGTAAACGAGAGAATAGAAAAAACTTTTAAATTTTAATCTAAACTTTTGATTGGTTAAAATCAATTGTTTTACATAATTTTAGAAAGGGTTTCACTTAAATACAAATATGTGTTTTTTAAATACAAATCTGTGTTTTTTTCATTAAAATAAATTAAAATCATGGATCTTGACCAACCAAAAGATTAGATTTAGTTTAAAGATGGGTCCTAATGGGGACACCGATGGGGTTTTTGGGGTAGGCTGGGTCAAACGGTCATGGTTAGGGCTTGCGGTTACATTTTGGTACCTAACTGTGACTGCAAGGGCTTCCGATCACGGTTTCTGTTGGCCTACCCGTGACCTCGTGACAACAAAATGACAAAATGGCATGATAAAGTTGAAAACTGGTGCACAAACCGTCACGGTTTGGCCTACCCGTGACCTCTAGGGTACGAGGTCTCAGTTTAAGGTACGAGGCAGACGTGATTTTGACAAAAGGGCCGGGATTCGCGCCACGAACCATCACGTGGAGGCCAAACCGTGACGGTTTGTGCACCAGATTTTCACCTTAAATACCTTTCCTCTTTCAACACTCCACATCTCATCCAACATTCGAATTTTTTTCATTTAAGCTTTCATTCATCCAACACTCAAGATTTTTCAGCATTCGTTATTCCAAAAACACGTTAATTCGAAAACAATGTCGAGTTCGGGAGATCATTATCAAAAGCCGAAGCTTCCAGATTTGAATGAGGTGCCACATATCGAAGATTCGAA
>BJCO01465931.1:0-12548 GCA_018326465.1 Flaveria floridana
GGTAGGGTAGGGTAGGGTGGAGACGAGGGTAGAGCGGTAAAAACGGATGCAACGAATTTGATAAACCGATCACGTCCGGAAGGCAAGCTGGTATATAAACCCTAATAATATTATTGTCTGAAACCATTTTCTCTCTCATTTCAATTTTCAATCTCTCCATCTCTTCTTCCTCCCATCAATCTTTCACTCAAATGGCCGATCAGCTCACCGATGATCAGATCTCCGAATTCAAAGAAGCCTTCAGCCTCTTCGACAAGGATGGCGACGGTATGCACTTTCACGCACAACCCTATCTCTCTCATTTGATCTGTTTGCTTTTTGAATTCCGTTTGTGTCTTTTGTCGCTTGATTTGTGTTTGAGATGGTGCGATCGTGTTTGAAATGTTGTTTGTACGGTGTGCGTGTGTGTAGTTCGTACCGGATCAGGTTATGTGTTAAGATTTGGGGTTTATTGCTGGTTTTGGAGCGAATTGGGTGGTTAATGTGATGTGAATCGTGTGGTTTTTGCGTATTTTGTGATGTGGAAGTTGATTTTGGTGAAAATGTTGTTTTATTTGATGTTTAGCATTTGGCATCAAATAATAAGAAAGTAGCGTGGATGTATCGTTGTTTAGAGGTCTTATTTGATCGCTAGGGATGGATAGGTTTTGGAATTTGTCTACTTTTATGATAGTAATTAACGGATGTGGTTTGTAAGTTCTCTCAAAGGGGATATTTAATGATTAACGAAGGATTTCTTCGTTAGTGTATGTTAGTTTTTGATTATTGAGTTTGTTTTGGATTAGGAGTGCTTAATATTGAATTAGAAGGGTCAAAAAGAGCATGTTCATGTTCTATCCTGTGCTACATAATTAGAAATGTTGGTGGTGATAAAATTACGACTTTTTGGTTGGTCTTTCCAATAATTGATCGTGTATTGCGTGTTTATTTTTAAGTGGACAAATGGGGACGGCTGGCTAAAGGGATATTTTCTTTGGTTTAGACAATTGAATACAAGTCATGGAAAATAGGATGTTTCTTTTCTATTATTAAGATCTTATTTGCAATGCTTTTTACATTGTTGTGACTTATGTTCTTTTTTAATTAAGGAATTCTGATGTCTAGATGCTTGTTGCTAGGTGTCTTAAGTAATTTTTTTATTTTATGTATGTCAAGGTATACAAATATGACAGAGTTTGTACTAATTTAGTAATTTATTATCATATGACACTATTGTTTAATATATCATATGAGGGTATGTTTCAAGTTTCTAAAAACAGAGTTCTCTTTGACTCCCTCCCATCTAATTTGATGGTTCTTTCAATTTCTTATAACTTACGATGGTTCAATTTCGATTTGTCATTTTTCTAGAGATTGAAGAAATAAAAATTATAACTTTGAATAAAAATGATGTCTTTATTTTTTCTTTTCTTTCTGTGTTTACAAGTATCTCACATAAGGTGAAGTGTCTGTACTAATTTGACATGAATTCTTGCGAAACCAAAACTGCTTTAACTAATAATAGTGTGTTTTTAAGGGTCAATATGTTCAACTAGGTGAACCACTCAAGTCTCCAATGGGACATTCTTACCATCAAGTGGTAAGGTGCATCCCCTCCATCCAAAAGTTCGAGGGTTTAAATCCAGTAAGGTGCAGATATAGATGGTTGGTAGGAGTAGATTAGAATCAATTCTAAAAAAAGGTGAACCACAACAAAATGATGTTTAGAAGAGTATTATACCATTATATATATATTAAAACATTTTTGTATGAATCTCATAATATTGGTTTTTAATTTTATTACTGCTGTTTTATTTTATTAGTTAGCATATCAAACATATGAAATTATAAATTACTCCCTTTAGTTGTTAATATGTGCCTGTAGTTTCAAATTGGGTGTATATGCAGCTTGGGTACTTGGCATGCATATATAAGTTAACATAAATTTCTTACATGTCGCAGATACATCATGCTTGTTTTTCTAATGGTAGAATTTGTTTTATTATCTTAACTTCTTGATTCCAATACTTCCATGTCAACAAAAGGGCTTGAGATACTTGAATAGTTGGACATCTTATATGTATTATGGGTGTTCATGGTCTAGCTTTGACAGTTTTTTTAGGTCAATGGTTCAGCAAACCGTTGCCCAACTGTTTTTAACTGAATAGTTGGACATCTTATATGTATGATGGGTTTGATACTGTATGGTTTTTACTTTTTTGAAGAATCCAGATACCAATCTGTTTGTCCAATTTAGAAGAAAAACTGAGTTTGAAAATGTAAAAAAAAAGGCTTGTGAAACCAAATCAATGACTGGTTCAGCCTGTTTCACCATCCCATGCATACATCTATTATGTAGTTTTATAAGAGCATAAGTTGGGCATTATTTAGTCTCCACATGAAGTTTTAGCATTTTGTATCTTGCTCATCTTCACTCCTATATTCTTTTTCATATGTATGTATGTAACCTTGTCACATATGCTAGATCATGTTGTATGCTTTTTTGTTGCAGTTCTTGTTTAGTTTTTGTTAGGATGGGTTGGATTTGGGTTATGTTTATGTTTGATCTCTAACGGATCATATTAATCTAGTCAAAAAGGAAACAGGTTATTGGGTCTAAAGGCTTCCGATGTGTGTTTTTAGTGCTTTCAAGTTTCTAAATGGCATCGTGCAAAAAAGTAGGTTAATATAGTAATCATATTCATTATATAACACATTAATTATTTATGAAATGTTTGTGGACAATGAATGTAACCAGTTTTGGATTAACCCCCACCCTACCCCACACACACACACACCCAACATCCCACTCCCAAAAAGAAGTAAAGAATAAAAAATGATAAATTTAACTTATTTTTGCAATACCTAGTCATTGTCAACATTTGTAGTCGTGTTTATGTGTTTCTATGATGCCATCCAATAGAGTCTATTAATAAGTACCGGGATGAATTAAAGGGCATGTTTATATGCTATACTTTCTACATTTAGCTTACACACACACACACCAACTGTATATGTGTTGCATAGATTCTTGCACTGGTCACGGGTATACAGAGGCACACACACCCATTAATGTGCTTCTGAATACAAGTAATGGTTTATCTTTTGAGAGTCGTATGGCTTTTCTCAGTGTTGTAAAAATCGGACTAGTCGGCCGATTAATCGCCGACTAGTCGGCAATCGGTGGTTCACCGATTGGATTTCCCCTAATCGGCAACATTAATCGCTAGTCGGTAAAATTGGTCCAAATCGGGAAAAAAGCGGCCCTAATCGGACCTAGTCGGCTGTTAATCGGCCTCTATTCTGCATTTTTTCAGAATCCGGCGAGATTCCGGCGAAGTTCAAAAATTCCGGCGAAAATTTTGAATTTTGGCCAAATTTGTTTATATATATATATAAAACTAAACATATTTATAAAAATTACATATAAAAATGTGTATTTATATATATAAAAATGAAAATTATATATAAAAATTCCAAACCGATTAATCCCGATTAGTCCCGATTAATCCCTAGTCCCCACCTCGCCGCCCGACTAGCGCCTAGCGATTTTTACAACATTGGCTTTTCTACTTTACAAATAACGTTGAGAGTTCTGTGCTTACACATGGGCAAAACTGATTATAGCCTTAATCTACTAGAAAAAACAGATGAGCATAACACACGATTTATCAATAACTAAACTATGTTAACCGTTTATGCACAGGTTGCATCACGACAAAGGAACTTGGAACGGTGATGAGATCGCTTGGGCAAAATCCAACAGAAGCAGAACTCCAAGACATGATCAACGAAGTGGACGCTGATGGCAACGGTACAATCGACTTCCCCGAGTTTCTAAACCTAATGGCAAGAAAGATGAAGGATACAGACTCAGAGGAGGAATTGAAAGAGGCATTCAGAGTCTTTGACAAAGACCAAAACGGCTTCATTTCTGCTGCTGAGCTGCGCCATGTGATGACAAACCTGGGTGAGAAGCTTACTGATGAAGAAGTTGATGAGATGATCCGAGAGGCGGATGTCGATGGTGATGGTCAAATCAACTACGAGGAGTTCGTTAAGGTTATGATGGCCAAGTGATATTAGTAGTTTGTGGGTCGGGTTATCTAGTTGATGTCAATTGGTTTCAGGTGTTGGATCTTTTAAAATCTTCTTGTTTAATTATGTATCTGTGATGATGACAAGTGTTTCTTAAGTTTGTGATTCTGTTATCTTGATATTAGCTTTGGTCATGTCTTAATAACTCTTCCTCCACATCTTTTGTTTTTCTTTTTAGACATCTTCAAACTAAATACCGCAATTTTGTATGTTTGTTGATATCTTTTTAGGTGGATGAGACATATGATAACGGGATCTTTTTTATTTTATTTTTACTAAAATTACTTGTCTGCTTTTTATCCGTCTATGCTATGATAACTCGTTTTTAAGTTTTTATTCAAATTACCTGAAGTGAGTTTGATGTAACGATAAAATGTTAGAAGTTTTGTTTTAACTCAAGATATAAAGTTGGGAGGTAAAAGAATGAATCATCTTTGTGAGCTATTTGAGACAAATTGGCAAGTGCGTAAAGGATTAGATTAGTCGGCAAAAGGAAAGTTGGAATAAGCGGTACGCTGGAAATGCTCTGTTGTAGAGCTTCGCTAGTAGTGTTGAGCTTTTGCTTGCGATTCGACTGAAACGTCTCACTAAAAGCCTAAACTCGAGTCCTTAGTTCATTCAATAAACGAGTTTGTGGCCAATATTTAGATATACTTTAGTCCATAGCTTATTTATCTAGCTTATTCAATATTCAATAAACAAGTTTGAGTCAATACTTAAAAATATGAACCTGAGTCCATGATTCATTTGATAAGCGAGTTTGAGGCTTTGAGCTTAGTATTTAAAAAATTAAAAAGTATGAACTTGAGCAGCTGAGCCCATGGCTCATTTGATAAAATGAGTTTGGGCTTAGTATTTAAAAGTTATAAACTTGAGCTCATTGCTCATTTGGTGATTGAGTTTGAGCTAAAACTTTATATAAAACTATGCTTGGTATGCTTGTTACTTGTATGAGAGCAAAAATTTTATATTTAATATAACAAATATGCAATTACACAGTAAATATAATTTCTAATAAAATTATGACATAAATATTTAAATGATATATATAATGTTTATATAGTTAAACTATCTATTATTACTTGTGAGTAAGACTGGCAAAACAAACTCAAACTTCATCTTGGGTCAGGATGTACAAAAACTTCGTAAAAAGGTCAAGATGGACTAAAAAAGTGCATAAGTGGGTTGAAATGTGTAAAATTTTAAAACTAAATATCTTTTGATGGTCATGATGGGCTATATACATAAAAGAAAGGTTAATTTAATCCTCATCTCGCTCGTCCACGGGAAAAATAATCCTTGTAAGGTTGGCTAGACGTTTCGGTGAGCCTCAAATGTTGATTTCACGGCACAGAGGTCTGTTATGTACACCACTGCTCGTTTATCCGACCCAGAGACCGTGATTTTGGGCTCAAACTTTTCCAATTTTGTAGGTTTTTCAATCTCTCTAAGCCTCCCGCCACTGGGGTTTGGCAGAAAAAGAGCGGGTATATCGGTTAGCGAGTTGAATTTTAATTTTGATACTATGGAAGTGTTAGTGCATTACATATATCTTTTAGGCCATCTAGACCCGAATCCTTTATGAGTTTTGACATTAACCTATACTGATTCTTTTTTTATTTGGCTCGTCCTAATGATTTTTATTTGGCTCGTCCTAATTTAAATCATTTTGACTCAAAAACGTCATGACCCATTAATCAACCTAATCCAACCCGCTCATTGTACCACCACTAGTCACGAAGCATACAAGTCCCTATACAACTATGTAGTTAATGTACAACTATGCATCATTATATATAGTAACGTGTAGCACATCAACGTTTATAAAAAAGACAATTCCTAAATATATAATAATACTACACTTAAATTGAAATATAAAATAAAATAAAATAAAATAAAATACTATAAATGACACATGTTCAAACCAAACACGTACGGATAGAAATTTATAAAAAATCACTCATAAGACAACCATAAATTCTATCAAATGAAAGGAGTTAAACGTAAACACATTGATCTCAAACTTCACCTTTTTACGACTCTCATCAAAATTGACCGTTTCAAAACAAGCAACGGTTTTACAAAGCAATCCTAAACATCATCATATCTTTACATATATCTTCACATATATCTTCACATATATCTTCATATGCTAAACATTTAGATGATAGATAAAGACACAAAACGATTAAAAGTTGCCAATAAAAGAACTCAATAAGAGGACATCATTTTTTTCTAAACTTTAATGCGTGACATTCATAAATTTATTCAGCATATGGTCTTAGATGGGGCTATCCTACAAAAAGTTTATAGGAACAGAATAATAAGCACCAAAAAGATGTGAAAGCTGATGTGTACTAAATAAATTACAGCCCAACCACGTGGATATCAAACCCTCAGAGGGTACCACTACGCACCCCGCTCACTTTAGCACCCAACACCCCTCTCTCACAAAATCACAACTCCACTACCACAGTGAGAGAGCATCTCCGCTAACCTACACTTCGATCTCTAACCTACACTCATTGCCCTTCGATCAAAGGTACAATTTCGTCAATGCATCGTTTATTCTGTATTGTATTTGTTGTTTTTGATTTGATGATTTCTATGAGTTTGATCTTGTGTTGTAATCCGTATGTTGTAATGGTGTATTGGCGATTGATGATCGTGTATCGGATTCGGTTTACTGAGTCGGATCGTTGGTTGATGATTAATTTGGGGGAGTGAATTGGTTGTGTGAATGTATGATGCGTTACTCGGTTTTGTCATCTGGATTTGTATGAACTTTTGGTTGATCTGTGTAACGGATTAGATTTTGATGTGGTTTAGGGTCTATTGATTGAATCGTAATCGGAAAATGTGAAATGGTTATGCGATTGTGTTGTAATTTAGTTTTGGGGTTAATCTGTTTGTGTTTAGAGTGTTTTTTTTCCGTTGACTTTTACCAAGTTGTTATTCCCTCGAGAAAACGACTTGAAGTTGACTTTCATATCATATTGCTTGTAATGGTATCTGGTGTGTATGTATAAGTGGTGTCGATTTAGGAGTAGGATTAGACGAGTGTGTGTTTGTAGTTCTAAAAAAAGAGGGTTAATCTGCAGATCTGAAATTTATTGATGATGCTTGAATTTCTGGGATAAACATTCAAACCCATTATTCTAAGCACATAATTTATCAAATTTGTTTGTAATTTTGTCACTATCATCCATCAATCTCTATTTGGTCTTCCTGGGTACATTTTTTATATGTATTTTGTTATTAGTTAAGCAGAACTAAGTATTTTTCTTACAAAAAGTTTGAATCCGTATCAGTTTTATATCAGCAGAAGATGACTAATTTGATCTAAGCAAGTCACAAGAGTATGCTTTCTTAGAATGGAAGGGTAACATGTATTGTCTAGATGAAAATTTAATTTGATGAATGCTCTATGGTGATAGGACAAGGGAATCTTGTAATTTAGAAAAAAAAGGCAAACTGCATAAGGACGTATTGAACTCTTAAGACCATCTAATTCTCCGGAAAGGAAAAAACGTGGCTTCTCTGTACATAGCTTTTAAAAAAAAAATAGAGAAGGAGCTGCTCATCTTTCGTTTGAGATTGATAAGAAATCAGAAGTTCCGATCGGATATAGGAAAAGGAAAATCTTCCATATGCAATTATCCGTTTGAAGTTCCTATCCTAGTCAGTAGGTTGTACATATGTGGCTTGGCTTATGTGCCATGTGACATGTCATGCATGGTGTACCTCCACATGTTAAACCGCTGTGATGTGGCATGCTAGACGTACCAACATGTAGGGAGCCAAGGTGACGTGGCATGCCATGTGTATTGCCATATCAGCATCTTGGCCCATATGTAAAAATGGGGACCTGTAACCTTCACAGCGTGTCAAAAGGTCCTTTATGTATAAAATGAATTTGATACCTTTAATTGACAAAGAATTAGTTGGGCCTCAAATGTGAAAATTGCATAAAGTTTAGTGCCTTTTATGTGGTATGCCTTTTATAAAGTTAATTCTAGAGATAAAAATGGTTAAATAGCTTTAAAAAAGGTAGTTATAGAACACAAAAAAGAATATACTGTAACTTTTCATGAAAGGATAAGCATTGCACATTCTGCGGGATTGTAGTATATGATAATATGAAAGGCTATCTATTTTTGGTATCATCCCATCTTGAACGTCAGATCTGACAATGAATTTGATCGGTCATCGTATTTTATCAAGTCTATTATTAGGATTACTGAATCTTGAATGTTAGGACAATGGATACACAATGAATTAGAGCGACTGCATTTTTAATATGAAACCACTATAACTTCTCATTTATTCTATTTTTCTGATAGGTATAGGAACAACATTTATATGAATTTGGTTGATAGTTATTTGAGACTGGATAATATTGAAGCATATTCCAAATTGTGATGTATGAGTCTCTAGCATCAAATATCAGTTGGTGATAAAGAATGCTAATATTACTAGCATATGATAAATACAAGTGAACCAAGGCTGCTTATATTGTGATGAAGTTTGATCATTAATTTCTCGCGTTGTAGCTAATATATTTATTATATAGTGTATGGGAATACAATGCTGATATGACCAATTACTTAGCCCACTTGCATAGTATATAAGACCATATAGGCTTTCACTTTAAAACCAATCAACAATAGAGGGAGTAACCCATAGACACAGGCATTCATTTCCTTCCAGCTATAATCTATCTGATCTCATGTTCTTCTGCACTGCTGTAATTATTCTTGGGACACAAAAGACTTTTCAATATGCACAGATCAAATTTTACATGGGACACACCTTCTCTGATGAACGGAATAGTCAATGATCATGATCTACAGTCCATTGTTGAACAGGGGCTGCTCAACCTGCATGCTAAACCACTTGATAGGAGGTTACTTAGCCCACTTGCCTAACATATTAGACCACATGGGGTTCCACCATAAAACCACATGGGGTTCCACCATAAAACCAATTGGCACTAGATGTAGTAAATGGTGGATTTACATACATGCATTTATTTTCTTCATAAAACGATGTAGGATTGGGTTGCAACCCAACAAACGTTTCTATGTTATGTTGATTGACCATTGCTCTATGTGCTATGGTAATGACATACCAGGTTTTAGATAATATATACATATAGTAAATTTCATGAAAGATATTTATCATTAGGTATAGCAAGATATGAATATATTCCTTCTATGTTATCCTGACCTTTGGGAGCGGTGTCTTTATTCCACGGGATAGAGGTATAGTTTGTCCCCATCTCACACTTTCCAGACCCTACTGTTTGAGTAGGATTTTGCAGGGTATATTTGTTTGAGTGTTTATCTTAACATGACCTTGATCTAGTTCTTGTAAATGTGTTATTAATAGGTGAATTCTTACCCTCTAAGATTACAAAACTAATTTTGAATTGCCTGAAATTACAGTTTGACTCAGATGGAGCGGGACAGAACTACCTCAGACAACAGAAGCACCCACTGGTGTTACAGTTGCAGGCAGTTAGTCACTCTCATAAGACAAAACAAAGTTTGTTGTGAATGTGGAGGAGGTTTTGTCCAGGAGCTTGAAAACATACTAAACACAAACACTATAACTGAAGAACAAAATCTAAATCAAAATCAAAATCAAAATCAAAATCCCAGATCAGGCATCATGGAAACCTTCTCAAACTTTTTCAGACGCCAAGAAACACAACAAAACAATACTCACCACAGAGACCAACAGCTTCAAAACAATGCATCTGAAGATGACAACGATAGTATGTGGGGTCCCTGGCCTATTTATACAGGCGACATGCCTGTTAGGATCCCTAACAATGGTGGCGTTCTTGAGCTTTTTAGCGAAGTACTTGGATTCAGGCGAGAAAATGGTGCAGATTTCTTTGTAGGACCTGGAGTTGAAGAATTCTTTGAACAATTTAGTGTTCATGAACAAGATGTTACTCCACCTGCTTCAAAACTGTCAGTTGATAGTATTCCCACTGTTAAAGTTTCAAAAAAAGATGCACGGGCTGACTCACATTGTGCTGTTTGTAAAGAGAAACTTGAAATGGGGTCTCGTGCAAAGAAGTTACCTTGTAAACATTTATATCATTCGGGCTGCATTGCCCCTTGGTTAGCCCAGGTGAACTCATGCCCGGTTTGTAGGCGTGAAGTGATGCCAAAAGGGACAGGTGGCAGCAGCAGGAAGGGGGGTCGGTTACGACACAGGCCATGGTCTTTCTTGTGGCCTTTTGGGTCATAATCCCTGACTCATACCATGTACACTTATTCTGTCTTCCCTTTCATGTTGAAGAACAGAGGTTAGTTGCTTTTTCTTTTTCTTTTTTTATTACATGTGCATCTACTAGACTTGGTCATAAAGTTAATAAAAGTTGGTTGTTGGTCAATTTGTTTCATTTTTTTGCATTCTTATGTTGATATTTGCACTCTATATTTGGGCTTTGATTAGTCTTTTGATGTAATGAGTATTATTAAATCATGCCAAGTGGGAAAACATTGACATTTTTGATGTGAGGATCTAGTAAATGACGTGAAGTTATTTTGACGGACGAGTAATATTTTATCTTTCTAAATAAAAGGCGGTTTAAAAGGGTTGAAAGTCGGCAAAGCGTATTATAATACATATAACACTTTAGTAAAAACCATATTGATAAAATAATATAGAAACAATACTATATCTCGGTTGCCTTTGAATCACAAACTATAAACTTATAGGCCTTTCGGGTACTGTCTGTCATTAAAGCAATTTCATCGCATTTGTCTTTCTGGCTAGCTTGTTTTGGGTGACTAGCATCTTTCTTGTAAGGATATAATAAGTTTGTAAATATTATTTCCTTTATTTTGTATTAGGAAACATTGGTTTGTTCCATATACGCTTCATCCTCTTATTCACATTCAAGAATGTTATCTTGATAACCATTTGATGAGTCATAAGTTTATGAATGTGTTAAAGTATCAGGTACTTATTTCCTAGGATGGAATCCATCAGACCAATCCAATACTAGCTTTTTTCTTTAAGAAGTATATATTGAGATTTCATTACTACAGAATATGTTTGCATGTCTTCATATATTTTTTTAACGATAATTGTATGACCCTATTTTGATAGATAGATGTTATTAATCGAGCGCATCTATCCGTTTCCTAGCTAAGACCACACTCACAACCCCTCTAGGACGAAAACCATATTTGGAAAAACCCTCTGGCTCAGTGCACAACATATTTGCCTTGAGCGAGACTCGAACACCCAACCTCCCATTTGGGAAGCCATGGGGCTACCACTAGGCTAGAAGGTTTTATGGTTGCATTACTTTATCAATCATAAATAATTAGATATCCCCACATTAAACCATGCTAATCGTGTTCAATTGCATTTTAAAATCAGATCCAAAGTTCAAGCATGTTTTAAATTTCCGACCAAGTTAATGGTTCAAGATCTCGTGACTTAGTATAGGTTTAAGGTTGCACTTGCACATGTAAAAGTATACCTTTCTAGACCCATATGTTTATCATCACATCCACCTACATGCGCAGAGGAGAGATGGAATGTCGCTAATGAAGTGCAAGGTCATATGAAGAAGGGACTCGAAAATGCCACAAGTCTGTCAATTTTTTTGAACATCTTCTTGTGGAATTTGAATCCTATAGGATATAATCCAACTTACTCAAATATGTCTTCTACTATCTGTTTCCCTCCTTCACCAGCTTCATCATTATTGATCCTTTCTGGCTCTAATTTCCTTTGACTCAAGAGCTCATCTACATCATGGGTGATCATGGTCCGTTTTTTACGGTTTCTAGGTCAAACCGTAACCAAACCGTTAGTCACGATTTTTCAAAACTATATACCAAAACCGAAACGTTAAAAGGTAAAAACCAAACCAAACCGAACTGTCATTACTGGTTTGGTTCCGGTTTGGTTTTGCGGGTTGGGCCTTTTAGGCCCGTTGAGGCCAAGTCCACAAGTTGTCAAAAACAACCCAGATTAGCCCAAAAAACGGCCAAAGTGCAACTAAAACCAAATCATTCACTGAAGGGTTAGATGAGGGTAGTGGGCTTTTAGTTTCAATTTCTCATGTGATCTACTTTTTTCACAAATATATAATTCATATTTCACATTGCCACCTCATGACAAACTTAAACCTTTAATATATATATATATATATATATAGGGTTAGGATCATTACAGAACCAATTTTTATTTTCAGAACTACAGAACCATTGATTTACATAAATGTATATTAAGTCTGGTAATACTTGACCTGTTTTACATATGTGTATACCAGACATGAACAATAACCTATAAAAAAACAACTAAAAATCACCAGCTTTAACTTACATCTATGTAAACCAATGGTTTATAATTTACATTTATGTAAGTCAATGGTTTTTTTGGTTCTGAAAATAAAAAATGGTTCTGTAATGATCCTGATCCTATATATATATATA
>BJCO01465934.1:0-22725 GCA_018326465.1 Flaveria floridana
CTTGAGCTTGAGGTCATTTGTATATATTCTTTTGTTGGGTATATTGTTGTTTCGATGATGTTTACTTCAACCATGTTGTGTTGATGGTGATATTGATGTTCCTTTGCTCATCTGAGATTGAGCTTAGGCCGGTTTGAATTGATTTTTCTGTTGAGTATGAACATTGGTTATGGTGACGATCGTGGTGCTGCAACCACATGACGCTTTTCCTCCCTTTGGCTTTGTTCATTGGTAATGTCGATGATATTCTGGTTAGTCATGTAATGTTGTTGGGTCATGCTGTTTGTCAATATGGGTGTGTGTTTCTCTCAGATCATTTGTTTTGGCTATTCTATGGCTGTGATGACTCGCCAAAACTAGTGTCGGTTGCTTTGGCGTGGTCGTCTTCGGTATGCTGCCGCAATCGACTATGTCTGAGCCTCGCTTTTAAGGCGCGCAACGCGCGCCGGGGTATAAATCCTAGTTTAATTAATATTCAATATTTTTAATTTTTTATAAAAATATTTCGGATATCCGAAATTCTGAAATTCGAAATTTGGATATCCAGAATTTTGAATATTCGACGAATTTCGGATATCCAAAATTTTGAATTCAGATTCGGATAGTGTTTTTGAGAATTTCGAATATCCAACATTCGCCGGATATCCGAAATTTCGGATATCCGAAATTTCGGATATCCGAATTTTGAATTTTCAAATATTTCGAATTCGATTTCAGATTCGAATAATTTTTACTATCCATAATAATCACTACATGAGTGAGTTTCATTTAGATATAGCTTATAACCATGACCTAAATGCACCTCTAATTTTGTGACCAATTGGCACGTGTGTTGGCACGGAATTGCATGTAGTGCACTTGAAGCAACTGTCGGTGCAACGAAGCAATCACTTGCACCTACTACCAAACGCTAAAAATATAATACAAGTTACAAGAATTACCCCTCGACTATTCATCAACTCTAGTGTAAATACAAATATTTAGTTTAGTTTTCTCATCGTTTAAATTTTAACTACGGAAAAAAATATTAATGACATTCTCTTACATGACCATGCATATTAGTTCCATTGGAACTTATACTTTTAGTTTGGAATAATTGTAAGTTGTAACCTATAATTTTTATAAAATTTGACAGTAACATGTTATCATTGTTACGATTTTAGTGATCCATATTATTAACTAAAAATGACATACTAGCTTTGTTGCTTATTTGATTGAAATCAGGCAAAAACCAACCCAAAACCAAACGGTTAATAATGGTTTGGTTTGATTCGATTTTATACTTTTAACACTTCGGCTCCAATTTAATATAATCAACTTGCAATTTCATACTCATATGTATAAAATCAACTTGCAATTCACATAAGATAAATCAAATGTGCTCACAGCGTGACTTGCCGGTGTTGATGTACAATTCAAACCGGAATTTAAACCGTCTATATTCGTTGGTCAGCTGAACAAGCCAAAACGGTTTGATTTCAGCAAAATCATTTTAACAATATGAATTGTTCTTTTTAATAGTTAGTTTAGATTACTTTATAAAGTGATAAATATGGTTCGCTAGTATTACAAACAACAAAAATGCACGTATTGATTATAAAAAATCATGAAGTTTAAACGATTAGTTCATAGTCTAATCCGAACCGCTAAACCATCAAAACTAGATTGTAGACCAAACCAGTAAAGCTTACAAGCAACTGACCTAACTAAAATAACTTTGATTTAAACGGGTTTAATCACCTTTAACGTAAGTTATAACGTTA
Organism: Flaveria floridana; assembly: GCA_018326465.1. Lineage (NCBI taxonomy): Eukaryota > Viridiplantae > Streptophyta > Magnoliopsida > Asterales > Asteraceae > Flaveria > Flaveria floridana. The sequence continues at coordinate 1,764 of BJCO01465934.1, forward strand.
AGCCTTTACGTGAGTGATTCAAACCAGGGACCTTTTGGGTAACTCTTAGGAAGTAGAGGGGGTGGAGCGATCACATGGTGTAGATAATATGTCACCACTCACCGTTGAAGCTTCCTGCAAAAGAGCAATTAGGTTAGACAGACTGTCTTTGTCGCTTAATGGAGTCGACAGTCTCTTGCCAACCAATTTTCCATTCTCTTCATCAATAAATGAATCATTGCCAACATCCCATTATTATTATTACTACTAAAAATCACATCAAACCCACAACACCCATTACATTACCACTGCCATTCTTCCACCTCCATCAAATGCTCCAATAGCCCCACTCTCCCATTCACACTCGCATTTCACATCAATCTTCAGAGATTTCAAGCAATACCCAGATCTATTCATACTTCAAACAGCTTAATTCCATCTGGGTTTCGAATCTTGTGACCAATTAACCCCTAATTTTACATCAAATCAAGATTCAAAGTCCTCTGTTTCACCAATTGAACTGCAAACATGTATGGGAGAGATCCATGGGGTGGGCCATTGGAGATCAACAACGCCGATTCAGCGACGGACGATGATCGGAGCCGGAACTTGAATGATTTTGATAAGGCGGCGTTGTCACGGCCGTTGGATGAGACCCAACAGAGTTGGCTTTTGGGTCCTGGAGAACAGAAGAAGAAGAAGTATGTAGATCTGGGTTGCATAATTGTCAGCCGTAAGATCTTTGTTTGGACGGTTGGATTGATATTAGCTGCAGGTTTTATTGCTGGATTTGTGACATTGATCGTCAAGACTGTGCCTCGGCATCATAAGCATCCTCCACCTCCTGATAATTACACTCTTGCACTTCAAAAGGCACTCATGTTCTTCAATGCCCAAAAATGTAAGCTTTTGGATCAGATTATGCTTCATTCTTGCTGATCTGTGGTTGAATTTTAGCAATTTGTGTTGGTTATATACTTTTATGTCAATTGCGAGATGAAAGATTTGTAATTTGATGTGTTGACGGTTTAAATTGAACAATATGGTGTATCCATTTGGGATCTGTAATAGATGTTGTCTAGATTTGAAAAAGATGCTGAACTATTGAATCTTTATAACGGTATGAGTTTGATTATGGGAGATTTGTGCGATCTTGTGGCTGATGTTGTTGTTTGTGTTTGATACTTGCAGCTGGAAGACTCCCAAAGCATAATAATGTTTCATGGAGGGGGAACTCGTGTTTAAATGATGGGAAGGCTGATAAATCGGGGGCGGTTTTGAAAGATCTAGTGGGCGGGTATTATGATGCTGGTGATGCGATTAAGTTCCACTTTCCTAAAGCTTTTGCCATGACCATGTTAAGCTGGAGCGTGATCGAATACAGTGCTAAATATGAAGCTGCAGGAGAACTCAGTCATGTTAAAGAGATTATTAAATGGGGCACTGATTACTTTCTCAAAACCTTCAATTCTTCTGCTGATACCATCAACCAAATCGTTGCCCAGGTGACTTTTCGTGCCTTTAGGAGTTCTTAGGGAGTTTTTGGATCCGACTAATTATTTGTTTTAATGATCAGTTACATGATCAATTATATTCCCCGCATAAAAGTTAATTACGAAAGTGTAAAACAAAATTATTTTTTTTCACTAAACATCTCTATCTTAAAAAGAAATCATTTTTTTGTCGCCACTTTTATATATATGAATAAAAAACCCAAATTCGCCAAACACTTGACAATTTGATCATCACAAACAGCAAAAAGAACAACTTATTTCATAGCTGGTTTTATAACAGTTGATTATCTGATCATTTATTATTGTTTAATTATGTTGATGGTTTTCTTATATAATTGTGAATGGTGTGTGGTAGGTTGGGAAAGGTGATACATCTGGAGGGCCAAGTGATCCTAATGACCATAGTTGTTGGATGAGACCCGAAGACATCGACTACCCTCGTCCTGTGACTGAATGTTCCAGTTGCTCTGACCTGGCTGCCGAGATGGCAGCTGCTTTAGCCTCTGCCTCAATTGTTTTCAAAGACAACAAGGTTTACTCAAAGAAACTTGTTCATGGTGCTGAAACCCTTTGGAAGTTTGCTAGAGATCAACGTGGTAGCTACAGTACTGGGACCGATGCTGCAACTTTTTATAATTCAAGTATGTATTGGGATGAGTTTGTTTGGGGTGGAACTTGGATGTATTATGCAACCGGAAATCAATCTTATTTATACCTTGCTAGTCACCCTAAACTTGCTAAACATGCTGGCGCTTTCTGGGGTGGGCCTGACTATGGTGTTCTTAGCTGGGACAATAAACTTACCGGAGCTCAAGTAAGCAAAATTTAAAAAGCTTCATACAATTTAACCGAATCCCAAATGTCTGTTGGTTATTGATGACTTCTTTTGCTGTGCTTTTAGGTATTACTAACTCGGTTGAGATTGTTTCTGAGCCCTGGTTATCCATACGAACAAACTCTGCAAACATTTCATAACCAGACAAGCATAATCATGTGCTCTTACCTGCCATACTTTACAAGTTTTAACAGAACAAAAGGTAAACTAGTGATTAGATCTCCTTGTTATTCCTTTTTTGGTGGTAATAGAATCAAATGGTGATGATCATCTGGTATTGCAGGTGGGTTGATCCAGTTAAACCACGGAAGACCGCAGCCACTTCAGTACGTTGTGAACGCTGCCTTCTTAGCTACTCTGTACAGTGACTATCTTGATGCTGCAGACACCCCCGGGTGGTATTGCGGGCCTAATTTCTATCAAACCAGCGAGCTACGCAAGTTTGCTCAGACTCAGGTATGCATTGAAACTTTCAACCCTTTTAGCCTGTTCCCCTTCTTTGCTTTAGTATCTTTGTATCACATATGTGACGCATTAAGTTTATACCATGCCCCGTATAAACCCTCTTTTATATAAGAAAGAAAGGTAGAAATTGTCGTTTAAAACTACAGCCCACTATTCACTTGCATATCAACATTAATACTGCATTGTTTTATCTGATAGATTGACTATATCCTTGGAAAAAACCCGAGAAAAATGAGTTATGTTGTGGGTTTTGGAGACCACTATCCAAAGAGAGTCCATCACAGAGGTGCATCCATTCCAAAGAACAGAAACAAGTATAGCTGCACAGGGGGATACAAGTTCAGAGATTCTAAAAAACCAAACCCGAACACTATAGTTGGTGCTATGGTTGCAGGGCCAGACAAACGTGATGGATTCCATGACGTGCGTACAAACTACAACTACACAGAACCCACTCTTGCTGGAAATGCTGGTTTAGTTGCAGCTCTGGTGGCCCTTTCGGGTGACGTAAAAGCAACAAAGATTGATAAAAACACCATCTTTTCAGCTGTGCCGCCAATGTTTCCAACCCCACCACCTCCACCGGCCCCTTGGAAGCCTTGAGAACATCGTTGTGGGTCGTTTTTATGATGTCCGTGTGACTTATAGTGATCAAGATTTTGCTAGGAGAAGAAAGGTAAACGAGAACATACTGATATGATGGATGGGGGTACCTGGTGATTTGCCTTTGAAAATAGAACCTGTGATTTATACATACAGATTACAGATATAGTACGTATGTGTTTTTTTTTCCTTTTTGGCATGTGACAAAACAATCAAACAAATGTATGTATAATTTGAAACAATGGGACTTTGTAACACTCATGATTGTTTTTTAAATGAAATCTTTCTTTTTTTCTTTTGTTTTACCTACTCCTACATCTTCCTACTAGCTTTATTACGGGTTGAATAATTATATTATCATATACAATGAAAATTTTGTTTCAAAATAAACATTTTAAGAAAGTGTCATTTTTAAGAACTTTCTTATTATAACACTCAATTATAATTATTTATTTATAAAATTTTACTTTTTAAAAACACTAATTTTAAAATACGTTGTATTTCTAAAAAATTGATATTTTAGAAAAAAATTTATTTTATATAAATTTTAAATAAAAAGATCTATTTCTTAATTTATTAAAAAGTATTTTAATCTAAAAAATATAATTAATAATTAATATGATTATTTAATATGAAAGGGTAGCAGGATAAATTTAGGGAGGAGGAATGTGTTAGTGTTAGCGGGTAGAAGCCGAACACAATTCGCTTAACCTGAAAAGACTATTATTTTACTTTTTTTCAATATCGATACTCTAATCACAAATTTACAAAGAAAATACAATGGTGTACTAAATCGCTACATTTAAACTATAAAACCTAATGTTCCTTTTTTTTTTTTTTAATTTTGGCATAAACTTAAAGTATCCAGTCAATTTAGTTTGTGATGTAAAAATATTTTTTACAAAAAGAATCATAAAAACAAACATGGTTATGGACTTATGGTACTAAATCCCCAACTGAATCTTGGTTTTTTTTGTTGAACATCGATAAGATTTTCAAATTGGATTCATTTAATTTCAATTCGTTTAAAATTTCGATTGAAATTTTGAATGCTCTTTGAGGAGTATATGTTGTAGACCTGAGTGGGGTAACGCCTAGAAGTAGTAATTCAACAAGATAAAAGGATATGCAATGTTAATTCGAGACACGAAAACACCACCCGAATTAGTCTATGAGCAAATTCTAAACTCAAATTGAGATATAGTCGCACCACTCAAACCAAATCTAGATTCCAAAGAACACCACCATACAAGTTTGTTACTCTTGAACTAACAATGGAAGGATCAATTGACAAAGCAACTTCAGTAGCGTGTCAAAAGAATAAGTTGGCATTCCATATAACTCTAGACTTTACTATGTTCTAAGAGAAAAATATAAAGTTCGAGCTAGTTGGTTATGCTGGTGCAGTATATTTATTAGACACGTGTACAGCTCAATTTATAATTTTATGATGATTAAAGAAGTCTAAACCATATAAAGACAATGAAGAATGTCTTACTCAATTTAAAGAAGACCGTATTAAAGATCAAGCAAATCGTTGTGACAGAAGAATAGACCCCATAGATTGAAATGTGAGTATTATACATGTTGTATTTTTTTTCCTTAACTGAGTTCTTTTCTATTTGGTTTTCATGGTAAAGTTTTAATGAGTCAATATACTTGATCATGTAGTATAAGTTAATATCAGCTTTAAAAAACCAAGCTAGCGCTATCAAGTAGTATAATACTAATAGAGTATAATTTATAATATCTAAGAGATAGCATTATATATGCAAACATTTTAGACATAACGAGGGTTTATGCCATTTAGAGTTTCACAGATGTTTTATCTATATATATTTATTGTATTGTGTGTGTAGATTGGACTAACTAATAGAAATTAGTTCATCTCTGTTTTTTCTTTTGTTCTCTCTCTTTTATCTTTACAAACACGTCGTTTAATATATTTTTTTCTTTTTATATTTACCTTTATATTTGTCCTTTTTACTTAAAACAAAAAAGTGCAAGTGTGGACTTGAAGCCAAGACTTGTGGATAGAAAGATTGCAAGCGACACCATTAGGGTGGGCGGTATGTCTTGCAGGTTGGGATGCGGGTTCAGGCATATAACTAGGGAACACAGACGCAAGTCAAGCGGCTTTGAGCCCCCGGTATGAAATCAAGTTCACGAACCTGTGAATGAAGCCAAGGTCCCGAGTGTGGAGGGTTAGATGGAGGGTTTCGTAGGTAGTTTAGCGTAAGAAGGATCATGGACACCCTTTAGGGTAATTTGGTATTCAAATGAGATGACATGATATCAAGAAAGATGATGCTCTTTTCACCTTTAGGCTAAGCCTTGAACTTTATGTTTATTTGAATAATAGAAAAGATAGCATGATCATTTGACAAGACGCGTTACTATATAGACTCTATGATGATATCTCCAGGACTATACTCACGAGATGTACATCTTATTCCAGAGGATGAGAGCCTCAGGTCAATGCTTCCGCATAGCAGAGAAGATCATTTTCGCATGTTGATGAGAGCTTTAGGTCAATGCTTTCGCATAGCAGAGAAGATCATCACTCCAGGTCAATGTTCATGCATAGAAGAGGAGATAAACACGCATTTTATTGTATATATTATACAATTTGGGCTAAGGGATGTTAGACCCAACACAAACTAAGAACACACTCAAGACATGAATCAGCCACTCTCAAGCAAGTTTTGATGTGACTTGTAACTTTGTGCAGGTAGAGATGTCATGGAAATGATCCTTGTCACCGAGTTCTAAAACTTTAGTTAGGCTACAAAATCACTATTTACTTTGTTTTCGGGCTGAGCCTACCAAGCATATCATATAATGAAACTGTCTTTTTTAGATTTTAGAATTTTATGTGATATAGACATCTACATCAGTTACTATCATTTCTCATAAATTACAAGTCAATTAAACAAGCATACAAGAAAATGTACTATCATTTCTCAGTCATCCCAAATCAAGTTTTTAGTTTCCATTTTATTTTTCATTTCATTTTTTATTATACTCTCCCCCTAAATTTTATTTTTCTTTTTTTTATTTAATAAGCTGAACTAAAATAGAAATTTACCAAAGAAAGTCTTCCAAATTATACTAGTAAAAAGAGGAGAAATGAAGTACCAAAAAAATACAGTGATTTTGAAGTGTGAACTGTAATAGTGCAGATAAGAAACTAGAATGTGGATGAGATACCGTAACCATAAACTGTTTGTTCCGCCTCAAAATTTGAATGAGGAACATTCTCTGTCGGTAAACCGGATTACTAACAATCCTCCTGGACTGTCCCTGCACTCATTAACAAATTAGTTAGAAAGGGGGACCCAAGCCATCGTAGTCCTGCGTGTTCCATTTTCATTGGTGTACATAACCTGCTTAAGCACACACCCTTGTGAAAAATCATTTATCTTTTCAACATTTTGTTTTATTTTCCAAATTTATTTATGTTCAATTACTTTTGATTTGAAATAATTGAATTTGGAAATCATATTATTTTTAAGACCCGAAGACAGAGATTTTAGTTTGAAACATTGGTCTTTTTCACCTTTGAATCATGTGAAACCGGCTTCACATAAGAACGGTTGGATAGATTTTTGTTTATCCAACCATTCAAAGATTTGTGCTTTTTACCTTTTGAACCCGAGAAGCAACCCGTGTTGCCTTTACTGTTTTGCACATTCCTTCTGGACTCTGATCCGAATAAGCAATTTGTTTTGCCTTTACCATTTGGAGCATGTCTTTGAACTTGAGGGCACTTATTTAGCACATGACCTTCTTTTCCTCATTTAAAGCAAGCCTTGAAAGGCTTTTGGTTCTTTGTAGTCCTGTGATTAATAAGAGAGAGTGGATCCTTCTTTGAGGTTATTGCAGCTTGTTGACAACCTTGAAGCTTCTTCTTTTAGATATCAGGAAATTGAATCTTTTGAGGCTTTGTCAATGTGGATTTGTTACTGGGCAGTGATTTGATGTGTGATGTTCCGGGAGGTGAGATCTGAACATTCTTCTTAGAACCTTTAGATGTAATAGATGAGGACGAAGAGAGTTTCAGCTAAGTTTCACCTTTTTGTGTGACTGGTGACTTGGCAGACTTGGAGGCAGATTTGTGACGAGCTTGATGGATAGCAGATGAAGATGGTAAGTGCTTCTGCTGAGTTTTGGAGGAACTCTTGATTTGTTTAGCCATTGGAGATGAGATCCGTATAGGTCTTGATTCGACCTTTTGAAGCATTTGAAACTTGACAACTTCAGGTGACTTATTGATCTCTGATTCATCATCTGAGCTTGTCCAGTCTTGTATACACAAGTCTGCTTCCAATGGATCTTGATTGAGACCACTTGTTGAGTTTTGATTGCATGATGATTCCACAGCTGTTCCTTCTTTGATAAACCTGATAGGAACAAAAGAAGGGATGTAACCTGTTTTGAATATGTTAAAGAAGTTATGGGAAGAAACTGATAATGGTTTTGGAGCATCATAGGTGGAATTATCGTTTTGCATATCAGATCCTTGCTTGATGAGTCCCAAACCTGCAGGAGAATCATATTCATCTCTAACCTCTTTGTGATTAACACATCTTAAACCTGCATGTAAACCGTTAGTATCTACAGCTTCAATCAAATCATTAGATGGTTGAGGTTGAGGCATAGAAGAGTATCAATGAGTGCTAGGAGGAGCATAAACATATGAAGTTTCACCACATCCCACACCTGTTTTTATTCTTGCTCCCTTTTGCTTACAGAATAGTTCTTCCTGTTTCATCCCTGATATCGTCCATTTATCAAGTTTAGTTTTAAGCTTGCTAGTCTCAAATTCTTCTATTGTGACTCGTTCGCTCAAAACATTAATCTCGACATTCTTTTCTAAAAGATTTCTTTTTAAAAGATTGGTTTCTTTTAAAGCTTCTCTCAATTTAATAAAATATTTGAACTCATTGATTTTAAGTTTTTTGTTTATTCATTTTAATTCTTTTTCATTTTCTAACAATAATCTGTTAGCTTTATAAACCCTTAATAAATGAATTTCGCAGGGTGGAGAACACATTTCTTGTACAACCTCATAAGGGAGTCCCATGACTATTTTTTCCACAGCTAGGGCTTTTTCACATTGACAAACGGGAGTGTACTTTTTGTATTCTTCCTCCTCAGTAGCTCTCTTCTTAGCTTCTTTAGCTTCACCTTCCTCTTGTTTTCCTTCATCCTGAACTTTACATCGGCTTGCACAATCACCAACATCACCAAAACTCTCACCTTGAGTATCACACCTGAATTCTTTGAAAGGATCAAAATCCTTAATAGAATACTCATCACTGTTTACCACCTTAATCATCAATGTATGGTTGACTTCTTCTTTAGTTTCTTTGATCTCAACACTTGAAGATACGCCACCATAAATAAATTGACAGTACTATTTACTTTTCATATCCAAATCAAATGACTTTAACTTGTTGATAACTTCCATGAGTTTGTAGTAAGCAAAATTTCTTTCCTGCTTTAACAATCTAACTTGTGTACTCCACTGTGAAGGAAGAGAGTGCAAAAGTTTTGTGACTTGTTCATGGTTTCCTAGCTGGTCATCATACTTCTTAAGGTTGCTTGCCACCATCAGAAATCAATCAACAACGTCAGATATCTTTTCATCTCTCATGGTTGCAAAAGAATCAAATCGACTTTGTGCCATTGTGGCGTTGTCTGTTTCGAGATCATCTAAAAACGACATTTTCAAATATTAAATTCACTTTAACTCAACAAACTAAAAATAATTTTTCAAAAACTGTTAAAAAAATATATATTTTTCAGGTTATTTTCGCTGAAAAATCTGTAAATTTGCTGATAATTTCGCTGAAATTCCAACAAATACGATGCTAATTTCGCTGGTAAATTCGCTCGGCAGCTGAGTAGCAGTTTAGCTAGAACAGTGCTTGAAAACTCTAGTTTTGCCCATAATTTCGCTGAAACTAGTAGAACTTTCGTTCTGATGACAATTTTGGCAGCACTTTCGCTTGTTTGAACAGTAATGTGATGAGAACTTCGTTCAAAGTGTGTAGTTTCGCTTTAAATCAATGACAAACTTCAATAAATCACACAAGCTATAGTTTCGCTGGACTGTGCTAGTTTCACTGGAAGAAACACACAGATTTGCTGGATGAAGAAAAATGTAGTTCCACTGGATCAAGATCTAGTTTCGCTGGAAGAGCTCTAGTTTCGCCCGACGTATCCGAACAACTTTTTCATCACGAAATCAACTCAAACTCATCCAAATCTTAATGGATTTGATATCTGATGATTTCTATAGCTTCCCACACCAAAATAGAACAATCCTCAATCAATTTCCATGTCTAAAACAAGCAGAACAGATCAACAATGAATGAAACAATGATTTTGAACTTCAAAACATACAACACTATAAAAATTCTTGCTTAATCTTCAATAGCAGTAACAAATTTTCACAGATGATTCAATGTGGATCTCAGATAGGCTCTGATACCATATTGTTGATGGCAAACAACACTTGAATCAATGAGATTTGTGAAAATTGTTGGATCAAACACAAAATATGGATAAACAAATGATGAACACCTCAAGAATACAATGATCAACCATTGTTTGATCTTTGATGATTTGAATCTGATATTACAAAGTGGAAACCCTTAAATCTAGCTCTTGCAAGCTTACCTTCTAGCTAATTACTCTAGCTATTTATAGTCTACTGACAATTAGACTTAATGACATTTAGCCCCCTACACTCTTAAACTAGAAATTAACAAATAAAACAATAAAAAACTAATAAAATACTAAATATATTTTGTTGACACAAAATATATTTATTACATTAAAATACCTTAGGCTATAACTTCTTCACAGACTTGTCTTGATTCTTTGTCTCGAACGCGTCTGTTTGACTTTTCCGATGACTTTGACCGTGGTATTGACTTTTGTTGACTTTGACTGTGTTGATAATATAGACCATCTTTTTCAAACCCAACACAATGTAACCTAAGAACAAGATTACAAAGCCATCTTGTTTCAGCAACAACATTGGCAATGTCACGATATTCAGCTTAAGCACTGGATTGAAAGACAAAATGGTGTCGTCTAGAGGACCAAGACACTATATGATCACCGAGGAATACACAGAACCCAGAAGTGGATCATCGAGTGTATGTACGCCCTACCTAGTCTACATCGGTATATGAGAGCAGACAATCAACAAATAAAGGACACAATTGTAGACTGTGTATGAAGAATGCACTTCAAGACATGAAGATGTGATTCAAAAGAGTCATTCATTAAAATACAATCCTGTAAACGCAATGTCAAGACAAGTCAACGAGAGATATTGTAGGGCATCAATGAAACTGTAGTATAGATTTGGATCTGACAATGGTTTATGGTGGATGAGAGATTGGTCTTTGCACTCATATGAGCACTGTATGGGTTATAAATGACCATGTTAACACATGCAAGAATATCCTAAGCAAATGTAGGTTTAGGATAGAAATAAGCCAAACACATATTGAGTGTAGCAATACCAAGAGAAAAAAGATAAAGGACCAAGTTCAGTCATAGCAAAACAGAGAGTTGAGAGCTGATATGACTGATAAGATTTGGTGACGATACAAAAAGAATGATGTCATCCACGTAAAGCAAGAGGTAGATGTCGTCGTAACCTCGATGAAAGGTGAATAAGAAGCTTTCATATTTGCTGCTAATAAACCCTAGGGGGAAATGCTAACAACAAGTTGATGATACGAACCACAAGGTGCTTGCTTATGGGCACAGAGAGCTATACGTGACCTACACACATGACCAAGTTGCCAGGACTCAACATAGTCTGATGGTTGTTTCATATAAATAATCTCGACAAGATCATCGTCTTGAAAAGCGTTCTTGAAATCAAGCTGATGGACATGTCAACGTCTAGAGACTGTAATGTTTAGAACTATATGAATGGGAGAGGTTTGACAACGGGACTGAAAGTGTCATCAAAGTCTAGTCCGGGTTGTCCGGGTTGTTAAGAGAAGTGTTGAGCCATTAGAAGACTCTTGTATCTTTTAAGTTGGCCCTTGCTGTTAAACTTATGGAGGTATAGCCACCGACAAACCAAGATATTAATAAATTATGGACGGTAGACAAGTTCCCATGTGTCACTCTAGGAGTCACACAATTCAAGGTCCGTGGAAGCTTTGAAATTAGGATCACACATGAACAAAGTTATCTTCTCTAGCTGGAGACATATTAGAGGTGATTGAAAGGTTGAGCATATGACAAGGGTGCTTAGCCTAAGGCTCCTCATTCATAGTGGGAGAAGTGATAGGCAAGTCATGTGTGAGTTCGAAAGGACCATATGAAAGTAAAGTTGAAATGAACATCATGGCTGAAACCAACATATCAAAGATTTATATTTGTCTAGGTCTAGTGATTTTTTTGGGAGAAGAAATGGGCAAACGAGATGGAATTGTGGTACTTGTAGGGGCCCGAAGTCCCGTACTCGATCGAGAAGGGGCCCGAAGTCCTGCACCTAACTGAGAAGGGCACTCGAATTTGATAAAGTGGTTGAACTATGAGAGGCAAATGGACCAAAAACACTCTGACATAGAAAGCGTCAAAGTAAAGGAACTATATGGAAATAAGTTTCGTAAAGGTAACATCACACGAGATAATGAATTGATGAGTGAGAAAGTCCATAAACCGATAACCATGATAGTCGGATGATGGTCCAAGGAAAGACAAGCAGTGGATCGAGGTGCAAGCTTATATGTCATTGTGAAGGATTAGTTTAGATAGCAAAGACATCCAAACACGTAATGGTGAAGGGATAACATGTACAAACACCTCGAACATAGCTCGAAATGAAAGGGTGATGGTAGGAAGAAGTTTAAGTGTGTCGATGGTCACATTTAAGGCTTTTGCCTAAAATTTGATGGAAGAGATGCTTGAAAATGATACTATTAATCGCACGGATTATGTGTTCAGCTTTACCATTCTGATTAGATGTGCACGGATATGAAAAATGAATTTTAGTACCATGAGTTTGAAATAGTTTATGAAATGATGAATTATTAAACTCACCTCCATTATCATATTAAAATCTTGGATGTCTGGTTTAAGTTGGTTAATTACATAAGCATAAAAATTACAAAAAAACCCTTAAATGCATTAAATTTGACACGCAATGAAACCACCCATAAAAATGAGAATTGTAATAAAAAAATAAGACATAATACTTGTGATCACTCATACTAATAATTAGAGAAGTTCATATGTTAGAATGAACTAGTTCATATAAATGAATAGTCTTTGTAGTAACAAAGCAAACAAAGAATGGCACTGTTTACCAAGTTGACATGTAGGTAATAAAGCTTTTGAACAAGGAATTAAGTTATGAGAATTAAAAAAATTAAAGATAGATACAACAGGATGACCCGGGTGTCAGTGTTGGGTATGAAAGATTAAAAAATTCAAGATAGATGCAAGAGAGCTGGATGTAGCAAAGGACATGGATGGAGGAACTAAATATAGATCACCGACACTATCTCACTAGTGGAGGAGCGCTCCCTTTTAAGATCCTTCACGGTAAAACCAAAAGGGTCAAAATAGATAAACATAGAGTTGTTGGTGTTAAATCGATGGACAAAAATGAGATTTCTAACCATTTTATCAAACATAAAATATTGTTTAAGAGTTACTTACTTAAGAAAAAGGAAAAAAAGAGTTGCTAATATATTCAACTGGACGTTAAGCACCATTACCAATCATAATAACTTCAGATTTATCACAAGGATAAAAAGGAATGTAAGTTACCTTAGTTGAATTGGATGTGGGTACTTACATATAATAGTTATTGTCTTGAGCAAGCGATTAAATAAATATAGAGTTGAAACATAGAAGCTAGGTCGATATATTGTGGCTATTGGCCATCATAGGTGGGTGGTTCACCAAAAGTAAAGCCACTATATGGTGGGTGACGTACAGAAAGGTGGTGGAGTAACGGTGGTTGTGGATGGCTGGTAGCCGCCGTAAGGTTGTGAACCATCATAAGGTGGTGGTAGTGAGACTATATGTTACTATGGTGGCTGGTATAACTATGGAGCTGCAAAGTAACCCTCGTGTGATCTAGGTGTGTAACCATATGGTGTTTTGGACGTCCAAACTGAGAGAGTGATTATAAGTACGCTTGTAGTGCTAATATCCATGTGTTACTTGAATAATCTGTATCCTAGATACATCAACCGAAACATTAGTAGCATTGCCTTCCCCCTTGGTAGCATCTTAAACATTATTCATGTTCTTGTTATTTCTACCTTTTCCTTTCCAATTATTATTAGTCACTTATTGAATGTAAAGGACAATAGATGAATCTGATGATGAATCAACAAAGGGATCAGTTAGTTCTTCAAAAGATTTATTAAATTCATAAAGGAGTAACATATTTTTACATTTTTTTAAAAAAAGAAAGTTGTTTTGTTGGTAATACATCAACAAAACTAGTGTAAGAAAGTGGCATATGATGCAATATTTGCATTACAAGTTTAGTATCACTAATGGGTGTATAAACATTATTTATCCAAATGACCATGTTTTTAAGGTGGTGATAAAAGACAATAATGGACATGGAATCTTTCTTGGTATTGTAAATGAAGCATGCAAGACATTTTGTTGTTAAGAAAAAAATGAGTAAGGTTATCCTAACGAGTTTTAATGGTACACTTATTAGTGATGATGATCTATAAGAGGTTGAGATCATAATTAGTGTTATCAAACCAGCTTTAATTTTTGTAGACATGGAGTACTTGTCTTCATCATTACTATTTTTAGGAACCTTTGTACCTTTAGATGGACATAATACTTGGCACTCATACAAAGGTCCTCAAAGATGGTATGCATAGTTCGTAACGAGCACCATCAGTAGTTAGTTTAAAGCAAACCGTTGATAGACATTTGTTATACTATAAAAAAGGATGAGTTTGAAGGAGACACAATATTGGGTTGGATTCCAAAGGTAGAAATTATAATAATGGAAAAACAAAGAAATACAAATATATAGAAACAAAAGAACAATAACGAGCTAACCGTGGACAAAGGTTCTTCTAAATACACTTATGTGATCGATCAAGGGAAGCTTTTACAAACGATGAATTGGTATTGAGAATTTGCTTTTTAAACACACAAACCAAAAATTAATTAATAAGTGTGTCAGCCAAGAAGAAGAATTCTAATAAATTCTAAAACTTCACATTTACTAAGAAAGCCACAATTTGTAGACAATTAATCCAACAAAAACTCTTTCTTGGTAAAATATATTAATAGTCAAAGTGGCAATCAATAACGTGGCCATAGTTAATTGAGACCGAAGAATATAAACGGCAAAATATATAGAGATATGAAGCCAACACCATGTAAGGCCCCTTTCACGGGCACCTCACAGTTGGTCATTCATAGTGCTAATCATACATATTATTATACATTTCATAAAATATCACAGCGGAAGTCATTAACAAAAACCATTTATTTTATTGATAATTACTGTTGTTATGCAATACAACATTGTTAAGTCACAAGTAGCCTCCCTGCGTGCCATCCTTAGCAACTTTTACCTGCCAACTAAAAATTCATAAAAGTCAGCATTGCTGAGTGAGTTCTAGTTTTATAAGTATAAAAATACTTAATACGTTTCATACAAAAAATTTCTCTTTCCCACAAAATACTTTCTTTACTTTCACATAGGTTCATTCGTTATCACACGTGTTCGTCCGTTTCGTACTTTATCATTATCTTTCGTTAACATTCATCTCGTACTTTATTACTATCTTTCGTTAACATTCATTTCGTACTTTATCACTTCGTTTGTTTCATACTTTATCATCTCGTTCGTCTCATACTAATTCTAGATCTTGTCAGGCTTTTCCCCCATCGCGGTTCGAAACCGCCATTCTGAGTACAAAGCTCTTTTACTAATTGGCCCGAAGCCCGTGGCCCGAAGCCACCATTTTAGGCACAAATCCCCGTTACTATCTGGCACGAAGCCGTATCATATATTGGCACAAAGCCCGGGGTCGAATGACAAGGATCCCGTTTCGTACTATGGGTTCAGTCACCTAGACTGATCCCCCTGTGTGTGAACCCTCATGAGTTAAAATCGCACGTTATAACACATAGTTGAGCTACCAACTCACAAAGAGTTGTAATCCTTCTTTCTTTCTGCTTGCAAGCCTTTTCTTTCTTTCATTACGATTCACTTTTCATCTTTGTTATCTTTCTCTTCATTACGTTATACTTTACATTCATTCACACATTCATCATACTATGTAAAGTAATAACATAATACTTAACGTATATTATATTATAATATAAATACGTTTTGAAAAGTAATAAAAGATAACAACTTATACACATATGCATATCATACATTCATCATCACATCTTGCATATACTATTCATAAACTTTCGACTTATTTATGCCTAAAATAGTCCAAAACAGCCCACGAGTCAAACTAGGGTCAAATCCTAAAATTTTGTTTTTCGTCAAAATTTCAGAAAATTTTCTAAGTGTTGGGCGCATGGGAACTATTTGGGCGCATCAGCCCTGTTTGGGCGTTTCTCAACTATGTAGGCGCATCAGCCTACACTTAACCACTTTAACATTTAGGCACATGAGCCTTTTGGGCGTATGAGCACTATTTGGGCGCTTCATCTTACACTTAGTCATTTCAGTCAAAAGTTCAGGCGCATGAACTACTGTTCAGGTGCATGAACTACTGTTCAGGCACATGAACCTACAATTAGAATTTCTAAGGTAAATCTAGGCGCATGAGGTACTGTTTGGGCCCTGTTTGGGCGCATGACCATCAACTTACATCATTCTATCGTATTTTTCAGTCCCAAACACAATCTAAACATATTCTAAGCTTCTCAATGCCATTCTAAGTCTTAACTTAGCATACACAACCATAAAACGTAACATACAAGCATATACATACCTACGATCATACATAAAAAGTTTTAAAAATGTTTTACATGCATTTTCAGCCCCAAAATCTTTAAAACAAGTGAAATATGGGGTCTAGAAACTAACCTTAGCTGCTTTAAGTTCTCAAACTCTTTGAACTCAAACTTTCAAAGGTTTTCTTAACACCTAGACATGCTAAGACATCCAACCGAGCACATATACACATAAGAACACGTATAATTCGGTTACATGGCCAATAAATCTATAAAACCGAACTAAAAACTCATAAAATGATTACCAATTTTGATTTCAGATGTTTTCTCTCTCTAAAATCCGAAAACTCTTCTCTTCTGCTCTTCTTTCTTTTCTTTTTGGTCGACAGAAAGCAGTTGTAAAAGGTGGCTTGGGCGGCCATCCCTATATGTAAAAGATATTTGACTTTTTTGTAGTTTTACACAAAGCCCCCTCTACTTTTGTTCCTTCTCATTTTCTTTCAAGATACTTCCTTTTGTTTTTTTATTATTTTTCTTTTCTTTTGTCTAATTAGAAATTTTCGGGTGTTATAAATCCACCCCCCTTTAAAGAGGTTTCGTCCTATAAACTAATCACTTTTCGAATAACTATGGGTAATGTTGTCTCATTTATTCTTTAGTCTCCCACGTAGACTCCGAACCCTTTTGGTGTTTCCACTTCACACGCACCAGTGGAACCATTTTATTTCTCAACCTCTTTTCTTTCCGATCGATAATTGCCACTGGCTGCTCTACATAATTGAGCCGTTCATCCACTTCGATATCATCCAGTGGTACAATCATATCTTCATCGGCTAAGCACTTTCTCAGATGAGATATATGGAATGTCGGATGGATTCCACTTAACTCATCTGACAATTATAATCGATAGGCTACCTAATCTACTGTGCAATGATTCGGAACGGTCCTATATACCTCGGACTTAGCTTACCTCGCTTCCTGAACCGAATGATTCCCTTCCAAGGTGAGACCTTCAACATAACTCGGTCGCCCACCTTGAATTCGATCGGTCTACGCCTTTTTTCGGCGTACGACTTTTGTCTATCTTTCGCCGCTTTCATGAAGGCCTTGATCTTTTCTAACTTCTCTGTCATAGCCTCTATCATCTCGAGGCTTCCCAGCTCTTTCTGCCTGACGTCACCCTAACACACGGGCTTCCTACACCTCTTACCATATAGCATCTTGTAAGGTGGTATACTAATGCTGGCATGATAACTGTTATTGTACGAGAATTCAGCTAACAGTAAGTGATCATCCCAACTTCCTCCAAAATCGATCACATACGCCCGAAGCATATCTTCATGCGTCTGGATCGTCCTCTCAGACTGACCGTCCATCTGAGGATGATAAGTTGTGCTAATGTGTAGCCTCATCCCTATCGCATCATGGAATCTCTTCTAAAACTTTGATGTAAATCGGGTGTCATGATTTGACATGATAGACACTGATACACCATGACGAGCTACAATCTCTTTAATGAAAAGATCCGCCAATCTTTCTGACGAATACGTCTTGCAGATCGGCAGGAAGTGAGCACTCTTCGTCAGTCTATCAACAATCACCCATATCATATCGCACCCCCTCGCCATAGGAGGCAGCTTAGTAATAAAGTCTATGGTGATGTGCTCCCACTTCCACTCGGGTATATCCAACGGTTAGATCTTGCCATATGGTTTCTGATGTCCTGCCTTCACTTGCAAACAAGTAAGGCACTTGCTCACGTACTCTAATACATCACACTTCATACCCGGCCACCAATAATCTTTCTTCATATCCTGATACATATTCATGGCACCGGGATGAATCGAGTATCGAGTCTTATGAGCTTCATCCATTATTCATCCCTGTAGATCGCCGTAATGAGGGATCCATATCTGTCCATTTCGGGTCCTAACACCGAGAGTGTTTGAACCCAATGCTACAACTAGACCTCTCATCCTTTCGGAGTTAAGGTGGTCTTCTTTCAACATCTCTTCTTGAAAGTCTTTCACTTGGGTCATCACATCAGCAGTCATAACTAAATGATAAGCTTTCACCCGAATCGGCTCGGGTCACTCCTTTTGGTTAAGGGCATCGGCCACAAAATTGGTCTTACTTGTATGATAATGGATCTCACAATCATAATCCTTGATGAGCTCTAACCATCTCCTCTGTCTCATGTTGAGATCCTTTTGCTCGAAGAAGTACTTCAAGCTCTTATGGTCCGTGAAGATTGTGCACTTCGTCCCATACAGGTAGTGCCTCCAAATCTTCAATGCAAAGACCACAGTTGCTAACTCCAAGTCATGGGTAGGGTAGTTGACTTTGTGGGTTTTCAGCTGTCGGGATGCGTAGGCTATTACCCTTCCACATTGCATCAACACGCAACCTAGCCCCGAATAAGATGCATCTGAATACACCACTAAGTACTCACTCCCTTCAGGTAATGTCAAGACAGGAGCTTGAGTTAATCTCGTCTTTAATTCCTCAAAAGTATCCTCCTGTCTTCGACCCCATTCAAATTTCACATCCTTGCGAGTCAATTTAGTCAAAGGTGAGGCGATCTTAGAAAAGTACTGGATGAACCTCCTGTAATAACCCGGCAAACCCAAGAAACTACGGATCTCGGATGGCGTCTTTGGAGATTTCCACTGCATTACTGCCTCAAACTTTGCCGGGCTACCATAATCCTTTCGACATTTACCACATGACCCAGAAATTGCACTTCGCGTAAGCAGAAAGCACACTTAGAGAATTTAGCATATAACTTTTCTCTCCTAAATGTCTCCAATACTTCACGTATGTGGCCGACATGTTCCTCCTTGCTTTTCGAATAAATCAGGATGTCATCAATAAACACAATCACTGATTTATCTAACATGGGCTGACACATTAGGTTCATCAAATCCATAAAGGCAGCTGGTGCGTTAGTCAAACCAAAAGACATAACGAGAAACTCGTAGTGTCCGTAACACATGTAAAAAGCGGTTTTAGGAATGTCCCACTCCTTAATCTTCAATTGATGGTAGCCAGATCGAAGATCTATCCTCGAGAACCAACTGGCACCTTCAAGCTAATCAAACAAACCGTCAATCCTTGGTAACAGATACCGATTCTTCACTGTTATCTTATTTAGCTCTCGGTAGTCAATGCACATTCGCACACTACCATCCTTCTTTTTCACAAACAATACTAGAGCACCCCAAGGAGAGATGCTCGATCGAATGAATCCTTGTTAGGACCGTGTACGGACGGAGTGCTAACTGATTCAAATGTGAAACCAGGTCAAATAGTGCAGAATCCTATTTGATTGGCGATCCAATCAGGGAGAACGTTAACACGATCAAAACTAACGATGAGAATACGTTAAGAATTGATTAGAATTGATCAGAAACATTCTATGAAGTTGGAAGGGACTCTCTGGATGAACAGGAACGGCTAGGGTTAAGAATTCTCGAAGTGTTACATTTTTCCACGAATTAAGTGGTATTTATAGGTTTTAGTTTTCAATCGTACGACTGAGCCATACGTATGGCTCATTCGTGCGACTGAGTCGTACGATTGATTCGTTCGTACGACTGAGTCAGTCTTATGACTCAATCGTGCGATTGACTCAATCACCTGGTTTAGTCATGCGACTAGCCCATTTGCATTGTCCAGTCGTACGACTGAATCATGAGACTTAGTTAAACATATTCCTGAACCTTTTAATGATGCAGAACTATGTCTAACAACTGTATACCCATATAACATGTTCATATAAGCGTGTAATAATTAATCATATGAATATATATAACATTCAATAACCAATAAACATTCAATGAAGAGTTTTTCATTTCATATATCAAATATTATATCAGTGTTACGCAATGAAAGTCAATTACATTTAAGCTCACTAGACCTAGAACTGGGGACATGTGTACCAACAAACTCCCCCTTGGACCTAGTTCTATCTAATCTTTGACCTCCTTCTTGAATTCTTCATATCTCTTAACTCGTTCTTCTCTTGAAACCCCAGCATGAATATCCAGTGTGAAGCATAGACGTATAACATGTTGAAACTGAAATGCTTGCATGATATCCTGCGTGTCAAAAAATAGTAGCCACTTGTACAGTGTGTAAACATCACCCGCAGACAAGTTTGTAAGCCACATCAGGTCAAATACCCTTATTGTCTCTACCGTCCCCTCCTTATCCAAAACTGTGACGACCTCTCCAGTGCGTCGGTCATAATACCACCATTTGAAATGGGGTGCAAAATCTTGTGGCATCTCCCTTAATGGAATACGAGACATTGTGCGTGAAGGGTGCCATTTCAAGAGCACCTTTGGTCTTCCTGAGGTGGGGTCAACCTCTATCTTATGAATAAACCTTTTGGGCTGTTGAGGTTTAAAATTGACCCACCTCGTATGATACTCCTTCTTTATTGCCTTCTCGAACCATCCCGATATCTTTCCGGGAATAGCATACGGGAGGTTCAAGTTGGCTAGACGGTTTAGCTCAAATCCAGGGAGAGTTTTCAGATCGTGTGGGAATCTGAAATACTCTATGCCCTTCTCCCTCTTGACGGCATATACCTTGAGGTCCTCAAAGT